>JAJIBD010010402.1:0-57298 GCA_021461705.1 Cryptotis parvus | reverse complement strand
CTTGCATGCGGCCCGGCCTCTGCCGCCCGGGTTTGATCCCGGCATCCAATATGGTCCCCGAGCACCACCAGGAGTAATTCCTGAGTGCAGAGCCAGGAGTAGCCCCCTGAGCATTGCCGGGTGTGACCCAAAAAGGCAAATAAAAAAAAAGTTAAACAATGGGGGTCAAAGATCCAGTGGAGGGTCTGGCATTGCCTATGGGTAGCCAAGTTCACTTCGATTCTACCACTGTTTATGTCTCCCACCAGCAGTGACTCTTGAGCACAGAGCCTGGCATACAAGCCTGACCTGAGCACTGCCAGGTGTGGATCAAAGAGCCAAACGACAGTGTTTGGGGGTGGGGGAGGGGAGGGACTCAGGAGGACACAGCCAGTGGTGCTCAGAGCTTACTCCTGTCTCTGTACTCAGGGACTACTCCTGGCTCAGAGAGTTATATGTGGTGTTGGGGATTCGACTCGGTCAGCCACACTTATGCCAAATGCCCTACACACTGTACTGTCCCTCCAGCCCCTGAGAATTTACTTATAACTTACTGTTGTTTTTATAGGAAGATTATAGATTTTTTTCAGTCAAAACACACATAGGTTTGTTCATATAATCTAACAATGAATCTCTTTACCAAAAAAATGAGAAGGGTAAATTAGATTGCACGATATTTTAATCTTTCTTCAATAGAAAATGGCATTCATGATACCATTAATAGTAAACCATCTATAAAGTCCCAGAGGAGATAGAGTTTAAGTAAGTGAATATTTAACTATCAACTGCACTTTTGATCATAGCTAATTGATTATAAATTGAATGCCACCAATAAGTTCCTTGCTAACCATACAGAGCGAGAGAAAGAGAGAAAGAGAGAGAGCTTGCCACATTAAGCCAAATATGCTAGTAACTAGACACTTCATAATATTGCATGTTGCTAGCAAGTGTGGCTCAGTTTGCATGTAAGACATACTAGAAAATAACATTAATAAATGTATTGAAATTCAGAGTTTTGATATTTTCAGCAACTGGATGAATATAATTTCAAATGTTTTTAATTTGCTTACAATAAAAATGTGCATTGTGATTCCTGATCAGATTAAAATTTATTTGGTAGCTTTTATGATGTGTAGTTTCATTGTGAAATGCCTATATAGATGTAGATATATAGATATGCATTGATATATATCTTTGTCTCCATGGATTCCCAGAGCCTGTATGCAATTGACAAATACCTTACCTGTATAGTCTGTATTTTCCTCTGGTAGCAATGGTGTTAACAGGTTCCAGTAATGTCTCTTCCCATGACAAGTATAAGTTAATCTATTTATGCAAGGCCTTTTGTTAGCTAAATTATAAGAATTTAAGCATGTGTTTCTCTAAATGTCATACTTTAGAGCTGGTGAAGTTAAAAGGAATAAGGAGCCCAAAATGATGCAAGAAATTGCTTTAAGCCTACCTATATAACTTGGTCATTTTTTCCCATTTTTACTTTATTTCAGTTTTTTCTTTTGTGTTTTTGGGTCACACCTGGTAATGCTCATGAATTACTCCTGGCTCTGCACTCAGGAATTACTCCTAGCGGTTCTTGGGGTACCATATGGAATGCCCGGGAATCAAACCCAGGTCGGCCACATGCAAGGCAAATGCCCTACCCACTGGACTATTGCTCCCGCCCGACCCATTTTTAAAATCTACAAAAAAAAAAATCCTAATCAAATGGCAAATCAATAAAATTTGATATAAAAATAGAATAATTATTTAAAGTAAAAAAACTCTCATAAACAACCTACTCCAATTAAATGGATTTCACTTGTATCACTTGTATCACTTGTCTTCCCGTTGTTCATTGATTTACTCCAGCAGGTACCAGTAACATCTTCACATGTCCTGTTCTGTGCTAGTGTATCCCAAGAGCATCTGCTCGCTCCCGGAACTGAAAGCCTCAAACCATTCCTTCAGGTCATGGGAATAAGGTCTATAATTGTTACTGGTTTTGGCATATCAAATATGACACAGGTTGCTTGCCGGGCTCTGCCATGTGGGGTACACTCTCAGTAGTAGGCTTTCATCTTGTGCATTTACTGATGAACCGCAATGGGGAGAGATCGGCTTTTTCTCTTGAGTGGAGCTCTGATGACCTGTGACGTCCAGATGTTGAAGATCGCTGCCCTCATGGTGTGGGGGTTCCTCTGGCTTTTTGTGATGCTCTATTGGGATGGCAGACCAGGGTTAGAACCCGCCTTCCCTCCCAGATGCCTCATGATAGCTAAGCATAAGGAGAGCCAGTAGCAGCTCTGCCCTGTGTATCTGAGTCACTACAGCCAAACACCCTGAACACACCTGATCTTGTCTCACTACTACTAATAATAATAATCACTTGATCACTTAATCACTTGACATCCCATTATTTGTCAATATGCTCAAGTGGGTGTCAGTAATGTTTCCATTTGACCCTATCACATGCCAGTGTAGCCCAATGGCATTTGCTTGCTTCAGGAATATGAAGAGCCTCAAATCATTTGTTCAAGGTCTTGACGAAGAAGTCTAACCATCTTGCATCTTGTAGGTGGGCGGCCACGTGATCTTTTGACATCCCTTGGGATTCATTCAGTAATGGCTCTAGTCCAGCAGTCATTTCCAAATAACGTTACATGTCCAGCCCATCTGATTTTCGACACCTTGGCAAACGAGACAGCATCCCTGACTCTGGATCGTTGACGGAGGTCAGATCTCCAGATTCCTTCTCTCACTTTAGTGATATTCCAAGCATAGCTCTTTCAATTCCTCTTTGGGAGACCCAAATAGTGTTCTCATCCTGCTTTCATCAAAAAAAAGGGTTCAGCAGGGTGATACCATTTCACCAAAACTCTTCAGTGCCACCCTCGAGAATATCATGCAACAATTAGAAATGGAAGGAATGGGAGTGAAGATAGATGGTCGGCAACTACACCACCTCCGCTTTGCTGATGACATTGTTCTAATAACACCGAACATTAGCCAAGTGGCACAAATGCTGGCTGACTTCGACCGAGAATGTGGAAAGAGGTCTACAGCTGAATCTCAACAAAACTATGTTCATGAGAAATGAACTAGTTCCTGAGGCCCCATTCACTCTCAATGGAACAAACATCTCTGAATGCAGCAGTTATGTGTACCTAGGTCGAGAAATCAACATGATGAATGACCTAAAACCTGAGCTGCGCAGGAGGAAGAGAGCAGCATGGAATGCCTTCAAAGGCATCGAAAAAATAGCTAAAAGGACAAGAACCTCCGGCTCCCGGGCACATCTCTTTGATTCCACTATTCTCCCTGCATTAACATATGCCTCAGAAACATGGGCTCTATGAAAATAATAATAATAATAAAAATAACAATAATAATGATAGCCACAGTTCAGGGCCAGTAATTGGCAACTGATATAATATGCCCAGCAGCAAAAGCATAATATTAATGGCAACGTCAAGGCATATGCACTGTATTTGCTACAGAAATTTCGCTGACACACTTTGTCCTTTTCTTTCCTTAGAGTCTATTGTTGTCAACCACATCTCATCAGTTCAGGGAAATAGACTTGCCCCATCCTTGAGTTGTTCATCCTCAACTACACTATTTGAAATCACCTGTTTCGTCAGCATGACCTCAATGCCTTGTCATGGATTTTTACCGTCCTCACCCCGAAACTCTACTAGCTCTCCCTGCAGACGAGGACCCAGTGCCCTGTGCTGTGCCTTAGGGTCTTCTCACAAGTTTAGCCATAGAGTGTTCAGACCGTCACTGCTCTCTACTCATTCACCAGGCTGCACTCTAAGCTCAGTGCAGAAGCTGTGTCCATTTTCTTGACTCCTGGCTCCCACTTCCTTGTATTGGGCCATCGTTTAGTAGGTGCTGAGCAAACATACGAAGCCAAAGGAAAATTGGGAATTGCAGGGTTAGGGTTACGGTTAGGGTTAGGGTTAGGGTTAGGGTTAGGGTTAGGGTTAGGGTTAGGGCTAGGGTTAGGGTTAGGGTTAGGGTTAGGGTTAGGGTGAGGGGTGAGGGGCAAATATTCTGCACCATTAGACAATTCCACCTTTTGCTGTAATGCAGACTAGACTTGCTGACAGTCGCCAAGTATGGCAGGCATCGCCCATTCGTCCCCACAGGGTTCACAAAATCCTCTCCTATGACACTTGCAGAGTCCTAGGAAAGCTCTGCGTGTAAGTGAACACGACCTGTGTGCAGTCAAGATCTCACAGAGCTTAGGTTACTCTCCATGCTGACCCGTGGCTAATGATGAACAACTGAAGCCCAGGGCCTCTGGGAACACTGGGAAGATCTCGGTTTACTGACCTGTTCTCTGCATCACTCAAACATGGGCAGCTTCAATGATTCCCTCCTTTCCCATTCTCAACATTTCGTTTCATTTTGTTTTGGGGGGCCAAGCAGCGGTGCTCGGGCTTCTTCCTCCTGCTCTCTAGGGTCACTAGTGGGAGGCTGAAGGGAACCATTTCAGGGTGCCAGGGGTCGAACCCAGGCCAGCCTCATGCAAGGCAAGCGCCCTCCCTCCTGTACCGCCACGACAGCCGCATTCATGGACTCTCAAGCATCCCGCCTTCAGCTCCGGATCCCGCCCTCACTGGCCCCCATCTGTGCCTTGGCTTCTCGGCTGCCCACCACACGCTGGTCCACCCCACCTTCCATTTGGAATATTTTTACTATCTCTAGGCTCTGCTTGTGTGCACGCTCCGTTGCCGCCCACCCAACCTGACCACTCTCTCTGACTGTCCCACCTCCTCCTCACTCTGTCTCCAACTCACCCCCTTTAAATTGGATTTAAAGTTTGTAAAGTTTTGTAAAAACGCTGTTGATTTTCCTTTATTAAGTTAAAGGGAACTAAATGATGTGGCAGAAGTCCATACTATGACCATTTCTGGCATAGTCTGTGAGCTCTTTTCTGTGATAAGGATTTGGGGAAGGTGCTCGGCTCTCTGCTCAACAGTGACCCCTGGTGGTTGTGGAAATCGTATATGATACTGGGGATTCTGTCTTGGGTCTGCTGCATGCAGTTACCTCCTCCCATGCTGTCTCTCCAGTTCCCTATGAGAGAGGGGGACAGATTTTTTGTTGTTTTTCAAATTTTAAATCACTGGCATGAAATATGTCTTTGTTGGTTAGGGTCTTACTTGCTAACTAAATGAGTCATAGAGGTTTTTTTTTTAATTTTGTATTTATTTTTTAATTGAATCGCAGTGAGATACACAGTTACAAAGTTGCAACTGATGCGGTTTCAGTCAGATAATGTTCCAACACCCATCCCTTCACCAGTGTGTATTTCTCCCCACCGACTCCCCGTTTACCTCTGAACCACCCCCCAAGGTAATGTTGAAAGTAGGTAGAAGGGTATGCATAGTTGATAACCTTTCAATATCTGTACTGCAAACCATAATCTCCAAAAGCATAGAGGGAGAGAGAGGAGTTTAATAGCAAATTTGGTTTAGATTATTTCTGTTCCATGTGGGCCCAGAAATCTCTTTTACCTAGATGAATACAAGCTCTTCTAGCTTGTCTCTTTAAAATTCAGCTATTCTCTATTTAAAATTGTTAAGCAGCATCACTGCTGGAAAAAATGCACTTCCCTCTTAAATTGATTTCTGCCTCACAAAACCTTCAGTGATGTAATGAGTGACAGCAGCCATTCTCCCAGGACGCTTTTCCCCTACCAGGAACTCTCCCCAAGTACTGGCTGTTTTACCAATATATTTCATTTATATGGTAGCACTGTGACGGAATCACCATTTTCAGTTCCGTTTACAAGATCAGGAGTATGGGGCTCAGTGTAAACGACGTGCTCTTTATTGCTCAACTCTCTAAATGGGAGATGAGAGATTCAGGGGTAGATCTGTCTGATTTATAAACCCAAGTAGAAATAGTGGAGAGTAATAGTTACATACCGCTAAGTGTGTATCACACTCATATACATTTTGCAAATACAAGCCCTAATGGACTATTTAAATGAATAGAAGTACTTGCAAGACAGTTGGAATAAAATAAGTATACAGATATTGATATTATTCTATTCTAGAACAATATCACTGAGGAAATAAATGAAAATGATTATTCTTTTCCAAATAACAACAAAACCAAATAATATTTACAAATGAATTGTTTAAAGCAGCATGTTTATGGGGGGGAAAGTAAATTATTTTGAAAGGTACAAAAAAACCTAAACCAATAAAATTATGACATTCCTAATATGAGTAAATCCAATATTACTCATTAATGAGTTTTTATTTTCATTTATCCCATCTTGCACTCTGATAAGGAGAGAACATAAAAAATTGAAATAGGTCAGTATTTATAAGATTTTAAATATAACAAGGTGGTTGACGAAAATTGGTGGAAGATTTGATCTATCTAGCATATTAGTGATTTAATTAGTAATTATTTTTTGGCTTTTTGTGTCACACCTGGCAATGCGCAGAGGTTACTCCTGGCTCTGCACTCAGAAATTACTCCTGGCAGTGCTTGGGGATCAAACCCAGGTCAGCTGTGTGCAAAGCAAAAGACCACTCACTCTGCTGTGCCATCACTCCGACCCCTAATTATTGTCACTTCCGGAATAAAACTGATTTAGCCCCTAACTTATCCCACATACAAAATAATGGTCAGGCGTGTGTCTTGTATTACTTAACTTAAAACAAATTCTATTGCATCACTTCTTTGAGAAATTAAAAAAAAGAAATCTAGACAAAATAAAATAAAGAGTTGACTTTTAACTGATAATAGTACAGAGACTCTAAGAAGCCATAAGATAAATAATAGTATAGAAACATTACAAAATCATTTAAGTTATGGCTTGTATAAATTATTATTAAGGAAGAGAAGATTCAGAATTGTGTGTATAATTCATTTTTATAAAACAATGTAACAAACCCCTATTTGTGTTTATGTGTAATTATGTGTGTTAAGAAAACTAAAAAGCACCAATTAATTGCAGAAATTGCTTTCAGAAAATTATTAATTTAGTCAATCAATGTTCAACAGAAATGTTTAACTAAATTTAAACTAAATGCCACTCTTTAACAATATCCAATAGGTACAACTTACAAACTCATTCCAACTTGTTGCTTTCAAAATAATGAGCATCCGTAAAATTCTCGTACTGGTGACTTGAGAAACGCAAATACTCATATAGATTTAGTTTCCTAAGATGTAACCCATCACATCTGTGAGTCCTGCTGGACATGAATTTAATTTTAGATTTTAGGTTCAAAGACATGAAAGTGGAAATCAGACTCAAGTAAAGGAGTGTAGCCAACGGGTTTGATAAAATCAGTCTATCCAAGGACATAGAAAACCAAATTTAAAGGAAGTTTAAAGCAGCGATTTGCTAAGCTGGCTTCACGGAACTATAAAAGTATACAAGACACATCTGTCTAAAGAAATGCTCAACTAGTATTGCCATGGAGGAAGCTGACTGAGATTCTTAATTCTGGACCACAGGTTCTCCTGCCAATGACAAGCAGTATTTGTGTGTTAGAGATGGAAACTTCAGGAGTTTATTGCAGTTTAGACACAAGTGGTTCTCAGGTCTGACCCACACTCTGATAAAATCAGCGGTTGAAGCCTAGCTTTCCGGCACTTCTTTAAAAGTGCCTGATAAATAGGATGGGTTTATCAGGTCAAATTGCTTGTAGTTGAGGCTTTCTCTATTCAGATACTATTTCATTGCAAAGTTATAGTATCTGTGCATAAAAGGGAAATCTCTGTCATGGCTACCCACCAAGGGCACTTCCTTCCTTTGGATGTTCTTTAATCAGCCCAGCACCTCCCAAAGTTAAAACACCCACGTGTACTCAGTAAGGAAGTAAAATGTTGTCTTCCTCATTTATTTATGTACTGAGAGACAAACATAATTACAGTATACTGCAGAGCTCCAAATCGGAACAACCAGTTTTCAGTTGAACGTGAAAAAATTGTTCCAAAGTAGATTCTTATATGTGATGTGAAGTTTTTATTCAGGGGAAATAGTAGTAAATATCCTCCACCCAACCCTCACTTCAGAAAGGGAGAAAGAGAGAGAGAGAGAGAGAGAGAGAGAGAGAGAGAGCAGCAATGAGTTAACACAATGAGTCAACAAAATTCATTTGTGAAATCCAAGAAACATACTATGAGACTAATACCCCCAAGGACAGTAGAAATGAGGGCCAGGCAGTATAATCCATGTTTAGAAGCTTGCCACAACTGTGGGGTATGGTTAGGAACTAGTCAGGGCAGAGAAGGGACCAATATGAAAATGATAGCTGGAAATTATCACTCTAGACAAGAACTGAGTGCTTATAGTAGGTAAAAGGATATACATGATAACCTTTCAATATCTGTATTGCATACCATAATGCTCAAAATAAAAGAGAGAGAGAGAGCAAGAGAGAGAGAAGAAAAGTGTCTGACTGAGGAGGGGGCAGACTGGGGAGGGACTGGCAGGAGGGAAACTGGGGACATTGGTGGTGTGAAATGTGCACTGGTGAAGGGATGGGGCTTGGAACATTGTAAGACTGAAACCCAACCATGAACAACTTTGTAATTTGCTATCTCATGGTGATTTTATTATTAATGATAATATAAATAATAATAATAATAATAATAATAAAAGTTAAACTATTTTTTACAAGAAAGTCAGAGGTAGAAAAACCATAGCAAAGAAGATTTATAAAGGAGTACAGATTTCTCGATTACTTCCTCGAAGTGATTGGTCTTTCTTACCTAAAAACCTACCAAAAACTCCACAATCACTTTACCTTTGACAATCACGTTAACAGAAAATTCTGAAATATCAGGCCAAGTGCACTGACTCTGGAGATGGGAGATCCTGGGAATTCTTTCAGCCAATGTAGCAAGCAAAGAGACCATCAACTAGGAATTCACAAGAATCTTAATGTCACAGTCCTTTCTAATTATGGGCTTGTCCTTTAGGTTTTTAGAAAATGTCTTAGCATTAAATTAGGATCTACATATTTCAGTGTATCAAAGGATACTGTCAAGTCAACAGTCCCAGTACTGAGTTATTTATGTTTTTTCTTTTTGGGTCATATCAGGCGATGCTCAGGGGTCATTCCTGGCTCTTTGCTCAGGAATTACTTCTGGCGGTGCTCAGGGACCATATGGGATGCCGGCGATGGAACCCAGGTCGTCCACGTGCAAGGCAAACGCCCTCCCCGCTGTGCTATGGCTCCGGCCCCTGAGTTCATTATTTACATCGCTATCTGTGCTTTCTTTCCAGTACCCCCGAGCTCATTTAGAAATAATTGAAATAACATTTTCTAAATCCTGTGAATCATCCCTAGGCCTGCTTCTTCCTCCCACATCCAATCAGTCAACAAGTTCTGTCAAATCTGTCTCATTTGCTTATTCATTTCCTTCTGTCTGGAAATCTCTGCCTCCGGATCTATCGTGACTAGCTCCTTTTGTATCATCCACCTCGTAAATCAAATGTCAGTTGCCCCCAAAAATCTTTGATGACCCTCCAGTCTAAATTCCCCACTTCCACCCGGACACTTCTCCAAAACCCTATTTTAATTTTTTGGAACACTGATTGCCTTCACAAATTCTATGATTTATTACTTTGTATCTTCTTGTTCTATAATTTCTCTTTGATAGCAGCATCTTTCTTAGCTTGTTAATCAGCGTAACCTCATAATGTATATGTGCCAATCAATAGTTAATTGGCTAGTATTACTGTATCACTGTCTTCCCATTCTTCTTCAATTTGCTCGAGCGGGCACCAGTAACATCTCTATATATCCTGTCGCAAGCAAATGTAGCCCAAGGGCTTCTGCTTGCTCCAGGGACAGGAAGAGCCTCAAACCATTCCTTCAGGTCTGGGAATGAGGTTTAAATTGGCTAGTATACTATGTTAATACTAACATTCAATATTAGTGAACTTTACTGCATCATTCATAAGAAAATTCCCTAATAATTACTTAAGGATTTGCATGCTAGACATTGTGTAATGTAGGAGTGACATTGGTGGGAATGGGGAAGAAGCCCATCTTTTGCTCTTGGAGCTCATACTTAACAAAAAACGACAGCAGCTGCTTAAATAATCATGTAAATAAATATTTAATTACAACTACAAATACTTTATCTGTTTTCAGTCTCCATCTCGATTACCTTTTCCATTTCTCTTATGTTTTTAGCTATTAAAATCATCTATTTCCTTACTCTTTCTCTCTTACTGTCCTTCACTTTGATTATCCCTTTAAAATGCAAGTCATTTTCTAACCCTAAAATCCTTAGTAATTTCAGTGACCTTCAGAGAGCTCAAAAACATCACTGTTACACCTCAGGTTTGCTCTGATACTGAACACAAAATCAAACAAGTGTCAATAAGTTGGTAAGAAACAAAAATAAAAGAAATTTATCAATACCATATATACAAATGTAAATTCAAAATCAAGTACTCAGCCAGAGTTCATCTTCTAATAAAGCTTTGACTAAGCTTTTAGCTAGAGGATTTGGAGAAGGAGAAGGTCTGTTAGCGAAGTTACCAAGGAAACTATTAAAAATAGAGTATGCAAATTGAAGTTCCGCCTTCTTCAGTGAAAAGAGATGAAATTGGTTTTTCCTGGGAGAGATGGCCTTAAGAGAGGGTGATTACATGTAAATATTTTCCCCACAGTAACTGCTTTCTGCCTTCAGAACCCCCCCACAAAATTAACCTTTTGGCAAATGCAGATTTGGGGTTGTCGTCTTGTTCCCTTTAAGCTTAAGAAAAATATATGCTTTTAGGATAATGGTTCATGACTTTTCCCTCTTTCTTCCTCTCTTTACCTTTTCTTTCCTATCCTCACACTGCATGCTCCAATCACCCTGAATTACAGTATAATCTCTGGACTTTATATAGACCTTTATACCTTTATCCAGTCTTCTTCTGCCTGGGACATCTTCTCTCCTCCCCTCCCCTCTCCTCTCCTCCCCTTCCCTCCCCCTTCCCTCCCTCCCCTCTCCATCCTCCCCTCCTCTCCTCTCTTCTCCTCTTCTCTGCTATTATTTAATATACTTATCTTTTATAGCTAAGGGAGATAACATTCTCCAGAAGTATTTTCTGAACTCAGCCTTCCCTTGTTTTGTACTTTTAGCAATAAATGTATCCCAGTTGTGCTGTACTTGGTTTATTGGGTTTTTTTTTTCTTTTTGGGTCACACCCAAAATGCTCAGGGGTTACTCTTGACTCTGCACTCAGGAATTACTCCTGGCAGTGCTCGGGAACCATATGGGATGCCGGGGATTGAACCCAGGTCAGCTGCATGCAAGGCAAATGTCTTACCCATTGTGCTATCACTCCGAGCGGCCCTTGTACTTGTTTATTTACTTACCTGCTTCCCTTGCAGGCCTTTGATTTCCTTTAAAGTAGGATGTCTTTCATATTTATAATCTTCATAGCCTTATACAATGTGCATATGTAGTCGAGAGCTATAAGTATATAGAATAAATGGAAGGAAGTTTCGATGGATGAAAGCTGGATGACTTCACTTGACAAAATTAAAATTCTCGCATGACTGTCACCATAGCTTCAAACATATTAAGAATGTGTGTTAAGGGCGGGAGCAATAGTCCAGCCGGTAGGGCATTTGCCTTGCATGTAGCCAACCCAGGTTCGATCCCCGGCATCCCACATGGTCCCCCGAGCACCGCCAGGAGTAATTCCTGAGTGCAGAGCCAGGAGTAACCCCTGAGTATCGCCGGGTGTGACCCAAAAAGCAAAAAAAAATTAATAATAATAATGTGTGTTAAAAATGGTGGCCAGAACAGAGGGCTAGTGCTATTAATATCCTCTTGTCTGGCTTCAGTGAGATTCCAGAAGGAAATAGTGTGGTTCCAATGTACTGTACCTGGATACTTGGAATTGTGGGTACAGAATCAGATGTTAAGTATATGTGAATAATTAAACTAATTAATAAATATGTAAGTTAAGGCTTATGAATATAAAATATACATTTCTATTTAAAGGATGTTGACTTGGCTTGGAATAGGAACATAAGGACACAAGATAATCTAGTCCTTGAGAATTTTCAGCAGCTGTTTGCAACCAGAGAGAGACAAAATGAATATAGAAAAATATGTTTTTTTTTCCACTTAGGAACTTCCTAGCAGAGAGGAATAACTTCTACCATACCTACACCTAACAAATCAGATAAAGTACTTAATACCAGCTAAGGTCCTAGTAGAAATGTCAGTTGAACGTCTACAAAACATCCATCTAGTAAGCAATAAATATTCATTAAATGCCTGCTGTGTGCCCGGCACTAGGCTACATGAAGCCTAATTAGTAAAAGGAAGAATTAAGGGTAGGAGATGGAGCGGAGCCACAGTGAACTGTCAGGCGTCAGTGCTATTGGCTATACTTGTGCAAAGAACCAGGCATCAGAATAAGCAAAGCAGTGAAGGTAATCCCTCGGATATAGGTAATAGAGAGGTAAAACTACTGAAAAAAAAAATCCCAGTAATCTCAGATGTGATTTAAAACCTCATCCTGTAACAAGAATGGCTTCAGATTCCCAGAAGTAAGTAGTGAAGACAGATTCTGGGGTGCTATAGCAAAGTAGAAAAATGAACATTTTTTATGGTCAAGGAATATTTGGAGAAGACTGACTATATTTAAATCTAGCTTGTGATCAGATGTTGGTTTTTATTTGTCAAGATGGAAAATTTTCCAATGGTATAAAAATTAAGTCCAAGATAAATTCAGCAGCAGACTTTTGCTTTGGGTCTATTATTACTTCTAACACTCAAATGTTGGAAAGGGTGCAGGAGGGTGAGTCTTCTAAAGGGATTTTGGGTAGATAGATGCATCATGGGTGTATTTTTTTTAAGTTCTTTTGTCACTAGATCAAAAACTAAAATTAGGAAGTGAAAATGAGAAATCTTTTCCTAACCTTCTCTCTACTAAAAGCATTCTTTCTGGGATATAAGGTTTTCCAAGGAATCAGGGTTACTGTGCCAAAACTAGGCATTAGGAGCTGGAGCAGAAAACTATAAGGAAGATGGTAGAGAGTGCTTCTCATCTCTCAGAGTAAATTAGAGGTTAACACGCAGAAAGATCTGGGTTTTTCAAATATGGAACTTAGTATTTTTCTTTTTTGTAAACTTTTCCTGTCCTGCCTTAATAGTACATATATTGGAACCAGGCAGATAACTCCAAGGGATGAAGTACGTCTTTGCATCTGGAGAGCCAGGTTTAAGCTTTGGCATTGCATTGGCATTACATATTCCCCGGGGCCCCATTGGGTGTTCACCACACATAAAAAGTATAACATATATTATAGATATATTGATATATCTGGAATTTCCTAAGAATGCATCAGAAGATTCTTTAAATTACAATAAAAATGTAAGAATAACCACTTCTACTGCTGTTCCTCAAACTGTATTTTTTCAATTAGCTTCAAAATTAATTTGTGATCACTGATAACTAATTCTGTATTCTTGCTCCTTTGGTAATTATTGCTTACCATCAAGGTTTCAAATTTTTTTCATGTTTGAAATAATTACTGTGTATCTCCCTTGAATACTGCATGTGATTTAATGAGCTATTCTGAAAATAATTCTATCAATATGTTTTTTTCAACCTTTAGACATCTACTGAAGTTTGAAAAGCTTATATAAGCTTTAGTGTCTAAATATGAACATATTTTTGCACATATATATATTTAAACTCATAATAACAGTACTTTGTTATATTTATTTTCTTCTGGCCCTTTGGAGCACTGGTTTAAAAACTAGTTTACAAATGGCTTTATTTAGAAGAAACTTACAAAAGCATCATACTCTTCTGTACCAAAGAAATTTAAAATTGTAAAATTTATTTTTTGTTTTGATTTTGTTTTTATTCTGTATCTTTTTTCCTTTAATACTTGTCCTATATTGAACCTACAAGTGAAGGTATTGCCAACATAGATGTTTATGCTATATAGCAATTTTCAGTTTTTATAACTTCGTTGTTCCAAACTTCCAGTCCAGATATGGAATTGGCACATACAGACATAAGCAAATGCATAATATATATGTATATATATAATATACCTATTAGCATACCTTATCAAAGGGTTGAAACATGCCCTGGTTTTACATAATCCAATAAAGAATATTAAACTGAAAAAATGGCAAGATTAAATTTACATCTTCCACAGTTGTGAAGCCAATTTGAGAAAGAGAGAACTATGGAGTATGGAGATACAGAAGTTAGAAACCATTTCAACAGCCTTGAAATTATGTATAGCAGTTTAAATTAAGAGAAATACAGAGGGGTGGAGCAATAGCACAGTGGGGAGGGTGTTTGCCTTGCACCGGCCTGACCAAGGTTCTTTTCCTTGGCATCCCATATGTTCCCCCAGCACCACCAGGAGTAATTCCTGAGTGCTGAGCCAGGAGTAACCCCTGAGCCTCTCTGGGTGTGACCCAAAAAGCGGAAAGAGACAGAGACAGAGAGACAGAGAGAGAGAGAGAGAGAGAGAGAGAGAGAGAGAGAAGTGCAGAGTCCTCACTGAGAGCAGCACAGGCAGTCCCCAAATATGCTGGGGTAGTTTGTATAATTCCCCTACCCTGTAGGGTTTGGTGAGTACGACATCCTCAGGATTAATATTGAACTTCAAGTCTTTTCGACTGAGAATCACCGCAGGCTCCTGAGCCCTGCTTGGTACAAACACACCAAAAAAAAATCAATTAAGGGAAGTGGTATGGAAAGGAAAGACCCAAGATATATTCGGAGACAGGTCATTTAGGTCAGCTGACAGCAGAGATGGGCAAGTCATTTCTGTTTTTCTGTGTCACCAGGAGATGCATTACTGATCACTAGAACTCTAACACCTGAAGATCACAGCATTTTCATTCACTTGGATGAGCTAGAAATCCAGGGGGCAGTTAGTTGATGAGGGAATGATCGGTGAGAAAGCATGATAGACTGCTCTGTTCAGAGGAAGGGATAAAGGAGGACAGAGACCAAATCATCCTATTCTACACCTGTATGTCACAGCGTATGTAAAGTACATTGTTGCTTTAGGGAAGAACTATATCACGATCATGATCATGGTCTTCCTGTTGATCATCTATTTGCTAGAGCGGGCACCAGTAATATCTCCATATGTCCTGTCTCATGCCAGTAGAGCCGGGGGCATCGGCTTGCTACAGGAACATAAAGAGCCTCAAACCATTATATTAGGTCATAGGAATGACCTAATGTAATTGTTACTGGAATTTGGCATATCAAATACAACACGAGCAGCTTGCCAGGCTTGCCGAGCAGGAGGCAAACTCTTTTAAACACCTCCAAATAAAGCATTGATTGATGAACCGCGCGGCCGCTTGTGGCCGCGCGAGCCAGGCTGTAATGGGCTGGTCTGCTGGGTGGAGTTCTGACGAGAGGGAAGTCCAAATGTGGAAAATGGTGGCGCCCATGGAGTGAGGGGTGGTGGTCTGGCTTGTTGTGAGGCTCTGCCGAGGTGGTGGGCCAGGGCTAGAACCCGCCATGCCTCCCGACTGCCTCATGAACGGCTGTGCACAGGGAGAGCAAGGAACAGCTCTGCCCCATGTCTGAGAGACTCTGGAAGAACTATATATGGACAAAAACTATATGATATGCTTGTTAGTAGCAGAGGAGGACATAGCAGAAGTGAAGATAGCTTAGAGCCCAAGAGTCTGGAGCTATAGAGAAAATTTTGCTGAAAGAGAAGGTGAAAGCCGTATCTTTCCTACAAGTAGTATATGGGACCTGGAACCAGGTATATAAAGAAGAACTTAACTTGAATATATGACAAAATGTATTTAAGGTCATGTAAAAAATTGACTTATCTGTCAGCAATTCTCTTTATATCAAGTTCCCCCTTAAAGAATAGTTCTCCATTTGTTTAACCTTAATAAATCATGCATGCCATTTCATATGTATAGAATTCCCCCTTGTCAGTCTGTTTATTTCCAGCTGAAAAAAGGAGACTAGTTGCCACTGGAGCAAGCAGATGCCGTTGGGCTACACTGGCACGCAATAGGGACAAATGGAAGCGTTACTAGCACCCGCTCGAGCAAATCGACAAATGACAGGATGTCAAGTGATCAAGTGAATTATCACTTGAATTATCTCCTGAATTACTGTTACTGGTGCCCGCTCAAACAAATGATGATCAACGGAAAGATAAGTGATAAGTGAAGATATTATCTAAAAAGAATTTTAGATTATTCAAGCAGAATTTGTCCCTCCCTCCATTTTACCTTTCCTAATAATCCTGTAGTGATGACTTGGAGGCCATAGATTAAAACATGGGCTGGAGAAATAGTACAGGAGTAAAGACATTGGCCTTGCATGGAGCCAACCCAAGTCCGGCCCTGGTGCTGCATATGGTTCCCTGAGCAGCAAGACTCCTGAGCACAGGACCTGGAGTAAGCCCTGAGCACCGCCATGTGCCCCTCCTCACCCCCCCCCCCCCCAACAAAGCATACATTCTTCTATTTAGTTAGTTAGTTTTCTCCCAGGCAGTACTAAGGAGGTCTGAGGGCTACTGCCATGATTCTTCCTTTTGTTGTTCAGTGTTAAAGTCTGATGACATGCTGTCTAACAGGCTCCACGATGCTAGAATTACCCAGGTCATCCCAGCAGGGCTCAGGCGCCTCCAAGGTCACATCCACTGGTGCTCTGGGGCCTCTAAAGCTACACTAAGCAATAATGGGGGGGCAGTGTGGTACCAGGGATTAAACTGGGGTCAGCCACGTATAAGCACGTGTCTTATCCCCTCTACTATCTCTTCGGAGATGAAGCTGGAAGTGTAATACAGTAGCTCAGACATTTGTCTTGCATGTGGTTAATCCAGGTTCAATTCCTGGCACCTCATATAGTCCCCAGAGCCTCTCCAGGACTGATCGCTGAGCCGAACACTGAGCCAGAAGTGAACCCCGAGCACAGCTGGGGGTGGTCCAAAATCCTTAAATAAAGCTCACATTTATCTATTAAGATTTTTTTAAAGAACTGAGCAAACCAATAAAGTATTTAAAATGTTATAAAGTCTATTTTAGAGCAAGGAAATTTCATAAGTTGATATACCTTGACCATATTTTACTTAAGTTTAAATTTTTCTATGAAATACAGTATGTGTATATGTGTGGTTTAAATTTTCTTACTTCTCTACTAGAGATTTAATTTTGCATTAAAAACAAATTCTTGATTCATTGAGTTTAATAATTTCATCTTGGAAATAATGTACTTTGAGAAAATTTCTACAGTATATAAAGAATGGAGTGTTAGTTGCCTTTATAAAAATTTACTACCAATTATCTTGATGTTTAAAACAGTGACTCATACTTGTGTCCTTCCTTCAAAGCCAAACTGTAATACTTTAAGCTTTTAGACTGTGTTGATTTGACTGGTTCAATAGTTCAATAGTAGAAGAGAATACTAACTACGATATTATTATTCTGATAGAAAATCCTCCTCTGAAATAATCTATAAACCTTATGACAAGGTCAAATGATAAAGTAGAAAGACCAGAGATAAAACACCAAGGTTTGATTGTTTTGGGTTTGATCACTATTTCAGTTGTATATTCCTAATTATCCAAGAAAAAGTACATAAAATACACAATGATACTCAATATAAGTTTTTGTATTCAATTCTGTATGTTTGAGCTACATAGATTATCCACATCTAGCTAATCAAATGTAGTGGTCTATATAAAATATAACTTTCTTTTTTACTATTTTTTCATATGCTGTTATTTTTCTGTCATTAAAATGAAAATGTGAACTTCATAAACATAGATTGGGAGATTTCAGATAATTATGTAAAATTCCTATACCAAATGTAAATAAACATCTCTTTTAAATGACTTATGCCCCAAAGTAAATGAACTAAAATTCTAACAAAACATTAAAAAATAATTATAAAAAAATCAAAAATTATGTCAATTAAACATACAAAGGTAATTTTTACATTCCTGATTAGCATATTGTAACATGAAATTGTTTAACCTAAATTTGCTCATTTCTTCTAATGTTAATAACGATTATGTGAATTAGAGGACTCTTCTGTGTAAATTCTTTAAGATTAATGTTCACCAATTTTAATGGTGGCAAAGTATCATAAAATATCGTAAAATTACATCTTCATTTTTAATCAACACTATGAAGTTTGGGGCTGGAGCAGTATTACAGCAGGGAGAGTGTTTGATTTGCAAACAGCTTAACTGGGTTCAATCCCCGGCATCCTACATGGTCCCCTGAGCACCGCCAGGAGTAATTCCCTGAGTGCAGAGCCAGGAGGTAACTCTTGAGCATCGCCGGGTGTGACCCAAAAAGCCAAAATAAAAATAATAAACTATGAAGTTCTCCTTAGATGAGACAAAGAGAAATTTCTAATGTAGTTGAGGTAGTCAATCATTATTTAAACATGTGTTCAATCATAATTGCATTTATCTAAGAAACCATAATTTGCCTTGTTTTGCAACATAAATGTATAGAACTTTTAGATTATTGCATTAGCAAAAATGTAATACTTAGTTAATTTGAATAAAATATTCAAAATGTTAAGTAAAAATAAACATCAATTGCTTCATGTGATTGATTTTTTAGAGGTAAAGTAATGAAAGTAATAGAATGATTATGATTCAGGATGGCTCCTGGTGAAAGAATTTATGTCCAAACAGAACCTGTTTGGATCATCTGTCACTTTACACTATATCAAATATAATGGATTCAAGTACATAAGCTGGATAAATGAGTGCCATAAAATGTAGGCTTTAAAATGAAAAGGTTACTTAATTGAAATAACCCTCAGTGATAATCTGAGCTACTGTTATGTTTCAAGAAATAGGAAATACCTTAGTGAATGATTTTGTTCTAATATATGCATTTAGAGTTTGCATCCATGCCAATGATCTTTAAAAAATATGCTTCAAGAGAAAAAATTACATGATTTTAATTAAATCATGAATGTCCCTGACAAAAATGTTGCTATTTAAGTCATTAATAGACAATAAATAGAAGTGATGATTACATTTTACAACCTAAAGCATTATTTTCATGAAAATTCTTTTTTTTTAACATAATGTAATGTGCTTTCTCTACTATTCCTACTTTGCATATATTTTACTAGCTTTATTTCTGTGGTGGTGTTTATCCTATCAAAGTTCATTTATAGATTAGGATAAGTTATTATATATAAGATGAAAACTTATATTTAAGAATGTTGTAGAAGAGAGGAACAATTACAAACCAAAGTGGATTATTTTTCAAAGAGGACATGGAACATCAGTGAAAAGAAATTCAGAATAAAATGAAAATGGATCCAGTTACTTCTCCCTTACATTATGTCTCTGTAACGCTTGTCATTTTAGAGAATCCATTGAAATGAGCAGAAATAACTTGGAAATGAAAGTTTAAGCAAGTCAGTTATCATGAGACTTGTATTATCACTTAATGACCTGAATATGTGTCTTGCTTTCTCCTCTCAGGAGGCAGGCCTGTTTTAAGCTATCTGCTTCATTTCCAAGCACAGTCAGTCTCTATATTAGCTAACATTTTCCCTAGTCCTCCGACCAAAATTATACTAAATGCTTAATTCTATGGAGTCACTTTTAAACAAAGAAACATTCCATCTCCCTGTACTGCCAAGCACCGGGTAATGATTTTAGTCACCTTCTGCATTAGGAGTTCCGTCTTTTTGGGCATTGAAATTGATTTTTCTCATCTTAGCATCTGAAGATCCAGAGGGTGCCCCTTGCCCAATCGCCTGAGACTATACAGTGGCTCCTACAACTGAGGATGTGGAGACAGCAGCTTTTCGGGCACCAGAAATGGCAGCGTCAGGAGCGTCAGCACGAATAGAGTTTGTAGAGGTAGTTGTCCCAACCTGTGTGATGGAACCAAACATTTTTTGGTGTGCGACCTGCCGGTGGCGGCTGCCTTCTCACTGCCTAGTGTAATGCAAAATGTTTGGTCTTTGTTAAAGTTTAGTTTTATTTCTGACTCACATAAAGAAACCTGAATTTTTATCCCTCCCCCAAATTGTTTAGTTGCCTTCACCTTCAATGAATATGAAATTTTATCAGAAAAAAAATTCAACCATAATCGCCACATTGTCCAATTTCATTTTGCTTTTTTTGTTATTTGAAGCTGCTGTCATATAGCATTTCTGGGTTAATATTTTTTTAAGTAGGGCAGAATAAGCCATCATTTTTGAAAATCATCCAAAGACAGCAAATAAGAGAATCTCTCTAGTTAGTTCTGTTCTGCAGACACTGGTTATGGTTGCCCACTTTCCCCTTTGAGTCCCATAAAGATGGTCCTTTGTGAATTTTTTTGGCAAAGTGAGGGATTATTCCCAAATGACACCCAATCAAAATATGAAAGGCCAGTGATTGGTTTTATGTATCCCTTCCTCTAAGTGATTTAATATGAAGCAGTTATTTTGTAGCTACAAAACACATTTGTTAATTAAGCACATTGGCTTCTGTTGTTCAGTTCAATGACCTCGTATTTTCATTTGCATTGAAAATGAGTCTTCTATAACAATCTTTTGCGGAATAAATATTACCATAATGTGTGTGTTTACTTTTAACACTTTATGTGCATCGCTTAGAAAAAGGATATGTTTCATACTGAGATTTGGAAAAGTTTGTAATCCAACATATAGATGTCTTCATCTTAGCGGACAACATATTTGTTCTTTCTGTACCTTCTTAGAGCCTATTTGAAACAAGACAAGACACAAAAAGAAATGAAATTTTCTAGTTTTCTTTTAACTGTGAGTTGATTAAACATAATTTGAACAATTTTTTTTAAAAAGTATGACTGGTATACACTGACCTCAGGGATTTTGGTAGTTGTTTTATTTTGTTTCTATTTCATTTTTTTATTTCAGAAAATTATCAATTTGTGTTTTTTTTTTAAAAACTCACACTATTGAGCTAAACTGAACTGTACATTTCATTGCATTTGACTATGTAAAACATATAAAATGTGAGATTATGTCCTAAACTGCATTTGTAAGAAATACATATACTTCTGAAAGTCAATGCTGATATTTTAAAGCTGTGTAATGCTGATTTTTAAAACATTTAGCTGCATTTTAAAATTTTAAAATAACTCATTACAGATATCTGTGACTTAAGTTTATACACCATTCTTTCTAACTGTGTATGACTTAAGTTTGCACACCATTCTTTCTAGCTGTGTACGACTAAAGTTTGCATACTATTCTTTCTAGCTGTGTACGACTTAAGTTTGAGACACGTACTTGCTCTCTCTCATGTTCACTTGTCTTGCATAGATATCTTGAAACTGCTTAAAATTTGTTGTTATTCTAAGAACATGAAAGTAGATCCCAGCTTTTAAATAACTTATACTGTTTTGATATTGGTTTATGATGTACTTAGGTGAATATCCAGTGTCTTACAAGTAGCATTTTTAAGATGATTTAATATATTGTGTGATAGTAACTTCAAAGATCAAAGAAATACCGCTGTCTTACCTCCATCATGTTCCTGTAAGAAATCAGAGTTTCCATTGTTAAACTTAAAACTGACAGCTGCAAGGAAAGCCTGTAGCACCGTGCAGTGAACACGATGGATAATTGTATTGTCGGTGTGACCTTAGCATAGCAAGCTACATTGAGCTGCTGGTCTTCTAATAACGTATTTCATTTGCAGGGCTTACCCCTGGCTCTGCATTCAGGAATCACTTCAGGGGTGTTTGAGGGACCATAAAGGATGCTGAGGATGTAGCATAAAGAAAGCTTTATAAAAGCTGGGGATGTAGCATAAAGAAAGCTTTTCTTAATAAAAAGAAATACACAAGTTAGTTGGATAACTGTTGTGAACACTCACGTGGCTTTAATCTGCATCAGCAGAAGAGATTACAGAAGTAAAATGTTCACTTCTATTACTAGTATCATTTGTCTTCCTGTTGTTGATCGATTTGCTCGAGTGGGTGCCGGTTATGTCTCCACTTGTTGGGAATGAGGTTCATAATTGTTACTGTTTTTGGCATACTGAATATACCACGGGTAGCTTGCCAGGATCTGCCATGGCTCTGGGTTCATACCAGGGGGCACAGTTTTTTTCTGTGTCAGACCATCAACTATCCAGGGCCCACGGGGCAGAGCCCTGGGTGTAGACAAGCCTGTCTCCTGTCTGCCACCTGCCCATGCAGACAGGTCAAAAAATACGAGGTCATTGAACTGAACAACAGAAGCCAATGTGCTTAATTAACAAATGTGTTTTGTACCTACAAAATAACAGCACAAAGTAAAATGTTAAGTATTAAAAATAATACTAGAGTTGGGACCAGAACGATAGTCCAGCGGGTGGGGCGTTTGCCTTGCACGTGCCCTGCCTGTGTCGGCCTGGGTTCGATCCCTGGCATCCCATATGGTCGCCCGGCGCCGCCAGGAGTAATTCCTGAGTGCAGAGCCAGGAGAAACCCCTGAGCATTGCCAAGTGTGACCCAAAAAAAGCAAATAATAATAATAATAATAATAATAATAATAATAATAGAGTCACTTAGGCCTAATGTTTATGGTGATGGTCACTATTAGGATATTTCCACCAGTATAAAAGATTGTAATTTCATTCACACTGATTAAGCACTCTGGCTTTTTATTCTAAGATGATAGCATATAATAATATAACAAAAATATTAATTGGGTTTATTTTTAAAAAGACAAGTATTTTAACATCTAAATGTAATTTTAATCTAGATAAAATGCTAAGAAGATAAAATGTGTTTCTATAAGTATTTGTTACTAAAATAATTTCCCAGTTAGCTATCTTTTAAAAAGCTATTTATCTATACATCCATAGGCAGTGTATACATATAACCATAAATTGACAAATTACAATAAGCAAAAATTTAATTAATATCGTGTTGGGCCTGAGAGGTAAAGGAGCAGATAGGGACCTTGCCTTGCATCCCACCATCCTGATTCAATCCCCAGCATCCTCTATGGTCCCTCAAGCACCACCAGAAGTGATTCCTGAATGCAGAGCCAGAGTACAGCCAGGTGTGCCCCCACACAAAAAAAAAAATACCATTAAGAAGAAGGTAGTATATATAGCTATATATATAGCTAGTATATATATATATATATATATATATAGAGAGAGAGAGAGAGAGAGAGCTAGTATATATATAGGTATATACACATATATATGTAGTATATATTTAGCTACCCATTCTCCAGGACACACATCGCAAGCGCCTTTCTTTCCTTATAAAGAAATGTCATTCCTAGGAACATGGACAGTATGTGAGCAACATAAATGAACCACTTTTTTAACTTCCTGTTGGCAGCTCATGAGAAGTCATTTATGGTACCTGTTACAGTGGCCCAGGAAAGAGAGTACACCTTCCCTGTGTTTCTCAGATAACTCCTGTAAGTGCGTGGGGAATTTCAGACCCAGAGCATAGAGGTTGGAGGTATAGGCAAGGTGACCCTGATTTGATGCCTAGCACCTCGTGACCTCCCTCAGCACCACCCAGTGTGACGCCACTGACCTTAGCGGTCCCTGGCAGTACATTGGCCTAAGAGTCACTGTGTTGCTGGCTCCAGCAGCCGGTCATCTGGCCTAGCTGGCTAGATGTCACCATGAGTGGCCGGCCTCCAAGCTCTACTTGGGAACTCCCAAAATTCATCTTTTCTCTCACCTCTGTGTTTTGGTTCATATCTAATTTCACTAATTAAGGTTTCGGCCATGATTTAAAATCAAGTCAATGTTTCCAGGAGTAAAAACTCAGAGATAGTCTTTTTGACTTAAATCTGAACGTTCCTTTGATTGTTAATCAAAAAACGGAACTTAAAGTTCTGTTAGATACTGGTGATTTTATTTTATAATGTTTACTTCTCTCAGTAGTGACCCATATAATTTGGATAGGGGCAGATAGACTACATTGATTTATTAGCATGCAAGATAAACAGCATTGCAAGGCGAATGTATGTCATTTAGATGTTATTGCAGTAAAAATAGCATGTTCAGAACAGAAGGGATTGGAAAACTTGCAAAATAGAAACTTCACAGTAGTTGAAATCTAATTGAAGCAAAAAATGATGTATTAAACCAAGTCCTCCCCCACACACCTTCACACAGCTCATATACACAACTTACTTTGGCAGCTGTGTGACATATTGGCAATCACTATCACTATCACTGTCTTCCCGTTCATCATCGATTTGCTCGAGCGGGCACCAGTAACATCTCCGTATGTCCTGTCTCATGCTAGTAGAGCCCAAGGGCATCCGCTTGCTCCAGGAACATAAAGAGCCTCAAACCATTATATCAGGTCATGGGAATGAACTAATATAATTGTTACTGGTATTTGGCATATCAAATATGGCACAGGTATCTTGCCAGGCTCTGCCGTGTGGGTGGCATATTCTTGTAGTCACCTCTAAATATAGCATTTATTGATGAACCAATAGCCAGTTCTCACAGCGAGCAGGGCTGTGATAGGCTGGTCTGCTGGGTTGAGTTCTGACAAGAGGGAAGTCCGGATGTGGAAAATGGTGGCCCTCATGGACTGGGGGTCGTCTGACTTGTTGTGAGGCTCTGCTGGGGTGGCAGGCCAGGGCTAGAACCCACCATCCCTCCTGGGCACCTCGTGAGCGGCTGGGCACAGGGAGAGCAAGTAGCAGCTCTGTTCCATGTCTGTAAGTCTCTGGATCAGCATACCTGGGCGGATTGAAAAAAAACTGCTGCAGAGTGGGTGTCGATGATGCGGGCTGTGATGGGCTGTCGCTGGGTGGTATATTGGCAATACCCCATATAAAATCCAAATTCTGTACCAGAGTAAAAGTACAGTGGGTAGTGAACTTGCCTTGCATGTGGCCAACACAGGTTCCATCTCAGCAACTTATATCATTCCTGAAGCCCACCAGGAGAGCTCCATGAGCTCAGAGTGAGGAGTAACCCTTGAACACTGCCAGATGTGACCCAAAGTCAAAAACAAATAAAATTTAAACTCTTAGTCAACTCTTTTGCTTAGACAAATTGTAGGGAGAAAATAAATCTATAGTTCAGGAGCCGGAGCAATAGTGCAGCGGGAGAGCATTTGCTTCACACACGGCCAACCCAGGTTCGATCCCGGCATCCCATATGTTCCTCTGAGCACCACCAGGAGTAATTTCTGAATGCAGAGCCAGGAGTAAACCCTGAGCATCACCAGGTATGACCCAAAAAGCAAAAATAAAATTAAATAAATATACCTATAGTTCAGGGAAATCCAGTAAAGATTTGTTGAGGGCCTACTATGTGCCAAGAACTGTGTCTTAAGAATTGCTGAGTACAGTAAAGTCAGTGCCGGTTAGTGGCCTACATGTACTATCTACAACTCAGCATGCTCCATAGGCTCAGAGAAATTGAATTAACAGACAGTGTGGTACTTTGTGCTACTGGGAAAGTCCAGGAGAGAATTTACAAAGGAGGTGGAGCCTGAGGAAATTTTTGAACAAATTAGGATGTAACTGGTAGATGTGAGTAGAATGGTGAGCTCAATGAACCATCGGGGTGGGGAGGTGTAATACAATGAATGGGTAAGACACTTTTGCCTTGCATGCTGTCAACATGATGTGTTGAATTGAACATATTGTCATGGGTTCAATCCCCACCCTATCTGTAGTTATGCTTGAGCACTGAGTTTGCCAAAGTAAATCCTTAGTATAGTTAAATGTGGGGCAAAAATAAGGAAATATGAAGAAAAAAGAAACGTCCCTCAATGTATAAAGTTTGTGGCTAATGTATTACAGTGTCAATAGGATAGAGGCTGATAGTATTATAAAGGGTTATAGCCCATTATTGCATTTCATTTGTGTGTAATGAAGTTTGAATTAAGCAAGGGGTTAGTAAGCCTAAGGATTCAGAGTCTTTCCTTTCCCACAATGAAAGTAAAGAACAACATCCACTTGGAAATTTTTTAACCACTTTATTTAACTTTATATTACATAGCATAAACATCCATTCTAAGTGTAAATTCAATAACTGTTAAGACATTTATAGTTGTAAAGTCACCTCCACCATATAGTTTTTGATATTTCCATCACCCCGCTCCAAAGCTGTGCATGCTAATTCAAAATCAATCCATCTGATCTCAGATCTCACCCCAGCCTTGGGCAATCTTAAATCTATGTTCCATCTCTGTGAATTTCTCTTTCTGAATACTTGGTGTAAATGGAATCATGTCATATGCATGATTTCTGATTTCTGCTTTCTTTGTTTCTGATTTCTTTCACTCAGTGTCATGCCCTTGAGGTTTTTCTCAGAAAGTTAAGAGACAGGAGAGAAGTATTTCACTCCCAAAGAAACTGTAAATGTGGGGAAAACAAGATAAGCAAGAAGGGTGACCTGAGGCGCTCCCAAGAACAAAGGCAGATACATGGAATTGTGGTTGGGTCGGAGCATCAGGGAGCCATCAGCTAGACTAGAATTGGAATTCAAACTAATTGAAAGCATGTCAGAATATCTTAATATCAAAATAATTGAAAGCATGTCAGCTATCATAATAAAATTTATTAAAGAAAAAAAATCTAAAAATCCTATTTTATCCCCTGGTTAAAACTCTGTATTGAGTTTTTGTGAATTTTGGACTGACAATTGATGGTGACTGTTATAAGATAATCTTTCTATAATAAACATTTTGTAGTGAGTTTTTTCTTTTTTAACTTCTTGGGTGAAAAGACTTCTGCAGTGAGTGCTTTATCATGGTGAAAGCAGACAAATCATGACCTCTGACCTCTGTGTAAACAGGAAAAAGTGAATCTGTTGCAGGGGGCTGACATTCAACAACCAGAAAGGTGCTAGGGGGCCAATCTGATGGCCATGTGGAGCTTGGAATTACAGGTGTTTTTAAAAAATAAAATTCAAGCTTGGTTTAGGGGTACTCATCCAGGTGGAGAGCAGACTTAGGTGGTATTATGAGGTCACTCAAATCCTTTATCACTGTATCACTGTCTTCCCTTTCATCAATTTCCTCGAGTGGGAACCAGTAACATCTCCATACATCCTATTACATGCTAGTGTAGCCCAAGGGCATTTGCTCGCTCCAGAAGCATAAAGAGCCTCAAACCATTCCATCAGGTCATGGGAATGAGGTCTATAACTGTAACTGGTTTTTGGCATATCAAATATGACACGGGTTAGCTTGCCAGGTTCTGCCGTGTGGGTGGGATACTCTTGTAGTAGCCTCTCATCGTGTGCATTTATTGATGAACCACGTGGTCGTGTGAGCTTCTAATCAGCTCTTCTGCTGGGTGGAGCTCTGACGAGCTGGGGAGTCGAATGTGGACTTTTTTCCATCCAAGATAAATATATTTCACTACAAACCCATTTTCAGTGCTCAAATTCTAAAAATATTAAAAATCCCTGGTAGCAATTTGCTAGGTCTTCTCCAAAGCTGCACCCCATGAGCTGCCCTACTCATGGAAGTTATTATTCAGTTGTAAATAAAGCAAGTTTTGGAGTCACTTGCATGGACTGCTTATTCCTAGGAATATGCCTGGATACTGTGTGTTTAATAAATTAAAAGACACATTCTCCTGAAATACATCACACTTTTGGTGTACCAGGACCCCTGAGAAACACAGAAGAAAAGAAGCAGACGCCTGACAAAATATCTCCAGGTCTCAGATCAAACTCAACTTCACACAAGACAAAATTAATCAAGGTTGTAACCTCAGATCACAGCCACCGAAGTCACTTACCCACTCAAAGACCTCCCTGGCCAGAAACTCGTATTTCTAAGGCCCAGAAGACTCTGAAAGACCCCACTCCTCAAGGAACTCTGAGATTCACTGTGGTCAAGAGGCCTGGGGGCACCTCTTGATCACTGAGAGACTCTCTGTTACCGTATCGGGATAAAGAATGGACGCTCAACCCATAAGTCACTGTGAAGAGTCTCCTGACTTGCCTCAGGATAGATAAAAATTGAAATTAGCCTGGAACCCTTGCCACGGTGTCATCTCTTAATTGGGAGAGTAATAGGAAGCACCAACCAGCTGCAAAACTGAGATTTTTTCGAATCATAAAGCCACAGAGTGAAGTCTTGATTTAGCACTTTGATATTGTCAACATTTTTCCTTGCTTTTACTTAAAAAGGCCAACAGTAAACTACACTCCCAGGGAAGCCCTTTGAATCTTCTTTCCAAAAATGTCTCCAGATTCTTTTGATTGTCTTTATTGCCAAGATGCTCACACTCAGTGGGCTGTGTTATAACAGCTGGGCTCTCTGGGCTCAGCATTCGCTCCAACGGGTCTGTTGAAAAGGATACCCTTAAAGGTTGTAGACTTGGCATGGTGTTTTCTTTCTTTAAACTATTGTCACTCTTTGAGAGGATCCTCTGACTTGGTTGATGGCATTTGTTGTTGCTCTTTTCTGTCATACTCTAGGACAGAAAAAATTCCCAGGAAATCTTACTCTTATCAGAAGCAAGCCTCTTTATTCATGCCATGTTATTGACTTGTTTCTACCTTTGATCATCTCTTTCTGAATGTGGATGAAGCCCTTGACGCAGGAAGTTCTCACTTCCTGCTTACAGCTCACTTCAGTTCCCTCACTTGCAGCTCTCACAAGAGATAATGTTATTTATGTCCTCTGACTCTTTGCTTTGGAAGGGTCTTTGAGATGCCTGTCTTATCTTCTTTCTGGAAGCAAGTGGAAAAAGAAGCTATCTGGGAACAGTGGGGATAAAATTACAAAAATCTTCATCAAATTTTATTCTATGTGAATGCTTATTTCCATAACCCTAGAGTGTACAAAAAAATAGTCTGGGGCCCCTGGGCTGAACCCAGAGCCACAGCAGAGACTGGCAAGCTACCCATAGTGTATTCGATATGCCAAAAACAGTAACAATAATGGACCTCATTCCCAATGAATGGAGACATTAGTGGCGCCTGCTTGAGCAAATAAATGAACAAAGGGAAGACAAGTGACAAGTGGCAAAAGTGTACATTTTTTGATGTCTTCGGACCTTTTCAGAAGCACAGACACATCAGTTGTTTTCTTCCAAACTTTTTAAAATCAAGAGGGGTTTTGCCTTTTGCATTTCCTGAGATTTAAGATTGTAAGGTAAAAATTTTTCATGCAACTTTAATGCTTCAAGCCCATAAAAGAATGCTTTCAGTGGTATGTTTGTATTTTTCTTTGTCTGTAAATTAACCTGTAATGAAGGTTATTAATTTAATAGAATTTTTCTATTAATTTAATAGAAAATTAAAAGTATTTTTATTAATATAATGTCAGGGAGCGCCGCCGGGGTCCCCGACAGTGCAGGGAGGCGAGGTTCCCTTCTACCTCCGAAGCTGGCGGGGAATGGATGAAGACTCAGGAATCCGATGCAGTTTTAAAAAGGGCTTTACTATCACAGGATCCAATATACAATCCAAGAGCAGGGAAAACCTCCGGACTCTGGGTTCCCAGCTAGGCCCCAGCCAGGTGTAGGCCAAGATGGCTGCCACCACGTGTTGAGGCCCAACAGAGAATGGAGAAGATGGAGAAGCAAAACACCAAGGGAAGCCGAAATGGCAAAGAGGGGAAAAAAGAGAGCTTCTTTCTTCTTGCAGCTTATTTTATAGCTAGGAATCCCCCCCCAAACTCCCCAGCCGAGCCCATTTTGGGCTGGGCTATCTAGAGATGAAAACAGGAAAATAGCTCTATAGAAATGCAGCAACTTCAGGAGACCATCGGGCTGTTTACAAGGACCCAGAGCTAATTAAAAGCCTCCTAGCAGAGCTGGGAGAAACTATAAGCTAAATGTAACTTCCCTGGCAGGAAGGATCAAATGCCCTCAGGTAATTTGTCCCAGCACCTCACCTAAAGTCTTGAGCCAAGATCTGCCTGGAATTGCCTTTATATGGTAGAGAAGGGGGTTTCTGAGATAGCATGTCTCTGTGCCAAAGACTAATACTAATGCCAGTTAAATATTTCTCCAAGCCTTCACAAGAGTCTTGTCTACTTCACGGTAGTTTTGTATTTTAGTTGTCTTTGAGTTATCAGGGAGCCATGCTTGCTTGCTTGGAGGCAAACAACATTTCTCTCTGGTCTAATTACTTAGAGATCCAATGTGGCCAGGCAAATATGCTGGTAAGATCTAGCTAGTCCTATGATGATTGTGGTCGCATGAGAGAATATTTATACCAGCCAGTACAGAATACATGGTCAGATAAGACTGCCACATTCAGACTACCCCCTATCTATGAAGTGACCTGCAGGAGGCAATATAAGGCAGATGCAGAGGCCTAGGCTTTTAGGTGTCCTGCAACAGTATAATAAGTATTCTAATGCTATTTGCTACTACATAATGCTATTCTAAGAGCCATGGGCAATGCACTAATTTTTGCATATGCAATCTATTAAGGTATATTAATTCCATATTACATGTCTCCTTGAGGAGAAATGTTTAGAATTTGTAATATTATAAATTGATGTTTTATGATATTTACAGAAGGATTTCACACAAACTAGAAAAATCTGTTTTTTAAGTATTTTATTATACCACCATGAGATATACAATTACAAAGATGTTCATATTTGGGCTTTGGTCATACTGTGTTCCAGCACCCATCCCTCCACCAGTGCCCACCTCCCACCACCAACATCCCCTGTTCAATTCCCTCCCCCTGCCTCCAACCCCCTTCCATGGCAGGTTCTTTATTCCTTTCCCTTTCTCTCTGTCTCTTTCTCTTTTCCTTCCCTTCCAGATAGTGGATTACAGAACATACATTAAAGGGTTGTTATGTGTATCTTTTGCCTGTATTTAATGCTCAGTTCTACAAACTAGAAAATCTTATAAATACAAATTGTGTTTTCAACAATTACCATAAACCATACATAAATCAGTTCGAGAAAATTCTATATAATAATAATGAACAATGTACTTTCAGTATTCCTTTTTAGAAGTAAAAATAAAAATTATGTAGCTTATTAGCAGCAAGACATTTATTATGACAAAATATTTTGCTTAAAAATTTCTCATAGTCAATTAAGCATGAATCTGTTAGCCAGATAGTTATTATATATTTTACTCTTTAGGAAATAATAATGAAACTAGGAAAAAATGGAAAACAGCACATTTTTGAGTATTCTCGGCATCAGCTGATTTGCATGGTATCTATCATTGTAAGAAAATACTTGTAAATAAAGACAATTCACCCATTTATGTAGCATCTATATGATTAGGAAATACTTGGAAATGGAGGCAATTCAAAAAGAAGATATAAAGTGACCGTAATGAGAAGAGTTTCACACAGTGTCATCCTGACTTACTAATTCCAAGAGAGGAGCAAAATTGAATGCTCAGTTAATACCAACCTTAAAAGGATAAATAACAAATATATTTAACATTAATGAGAGAACCGATACTACACTTGATCTTAGCCAAAAGGCTGAGGGGGCATAATAAACTCTATGATAATGAAAATTGGAATTAAGGAAAAATTGCCCAACATTTGTTGAAAACTTATTAAGACCTGTACTGTGGACTTAAAACTTTACTTTTTAAAACTTTACTCCTTTCTTTCAGTGAGTTTTTGATTCTCTGGAAGAGATATTATAAACTTGGAAAATTCATATATAAATTCAGGAAGCTGAATTACGCAAGGGACTAGGAGTTTCCTTTGGGTGGGTGGGACACATTGGTTTGTGCATGCCGATATGGAAACTAAAATCCGGCTGATTCAAATAGCATATTATATGCTAGTATATTGGTTAGCTAAGTAATGAAGAATAAGTAAAATTTAGTGCAGTTTTCAAGGAACACTGCTTATTTAATTTTACTTAATGAAATCCCCATAATCCTAACTCTTACAGATAATTGTATTTACTGAGACCTAAAATCTTTATATATGTCAACTCATGTAACCCTCCCATCAAGTCTTCAAAGTAGGGTTTCTTACTATCCCCATTTTATAAATAAGAAAATGGAAACCAAAGGAAATAATTTTCTAAGAGCCACAATTCTGGTAATGGGGGGAGGAAGGATAACATCCAATTTATAAGAGATGCTTATCTCAGAATCCAAAGCCTTAATCCAAAACATTCTTCATGATCATGTCATAACTGAGTAAATTCTGCCCAAAATAGGCTGTAGTTTTGAGTGTCACTGATATTTTATAGGATTGAATCACTGTGTCACTGCATCACAGTCTTCCCTATCATCATCAATTTGCTCGAGCGGGCTCCAGTAACATCTCCATATGTCCTGTCTCATCCTAGTAGAGCCCAAGGGCATCTGCTTGCTCCAGGATCGTAAAGAGCCTCAAACAATTCCATCAGACCATGGAATGAGGTCTATAATTGTTTGGAAGTTCTTACTGACTTTATTGAAAACAGTTTTATTGAGTATCACTGACACTCAGACATTGATTGTTAAAAAACTAATATTCTGATAATACACTAGTGAAAGACTGACCACAAGCAAGACTCCAAGCAAGCATGTTTCCCCAAAAATGTTCTCAGAGCTCCCTCAGACAATTCACATCAGATAAATACTGTCCCCTTCCTGCCACTCTAGAGCCATCCAAATTTGACAGAATTTTGTACAAATATAATGATATATATTTGTTTCTTTGCTGTCTGGCTTTTTTATCTTCCAGTGCTGGTCATTAAACTCTCAGGGCTTGGACACAAGCAAGACCTGTACTGCCTCAGACTTTGTTGGTTCTTTTTCATTGAATATAATTGTTTTGAGATTATACATGCTAACATTGATCATTTTTCCAGTTTTTATTATAGAATAATATCCCATTGTATGGATACAACAGTTTCTTTATCTTTTCCTTTCTTGTCAGGTGTATTTTCAGTTTTTGTAGTATGCTATGAATATGTGTGTGCAAGTCTCTGTATGAATAAGTAGGGAGAGAAGTTAAACACCAGGAATATCTAACATACCCTTCCATTTATATAGAATACAGTATAAGATCAAACTAAAAAAGAGCAGCACCTGCACTTGGTGATTAGTTATGGGATTCTCTTGTGCAGCGACTGCACATTCAGGAAATAGAAGAGGTGTGAGAATATTTGTTTATTTTGGCAGCATGATAGATAGGAGGTTCCTGGGGTGATTCAAATGGATTCATGCACAATACTGTTGGGTAATCAATAAAAAAACAAGAGAAGTAGAATTCGGAATATTTTCTGTGTCATTAAGTTGTATTTCAAAGTCACCAGATAAATTAAATTGCATAAGGTTACTATAAATAATATTGTTTTATTTTAATCTTATTCAGCTATGATTTTGTCCTTGTTTTTTGTCTTATTCCATCATGGTCAATAAATCCTCAAATTATGCTGGTACTTTGTGAATTGTGTGTGATCAGAATAGACTGCCCTGGCCTCGGTAGTAGCAACCAGAATAACGATAAGCTGTCAGCTGCCAGCGCTTTTTCATTTCTCAGTGGGTAAACTTAGCCCCCTACTCAAGACTCCTAAAGTGGGAGGTATAAAAGAGCCAGCTGCTGGGTAGCCAATTAAAAAATTACAAAAGTCTGTAATTTCTAGCTATTAGGTATTATGTAAATCAGTTCGAGATGCCATAGCAAAAGAGCATATCCTGAGTGGCTCAGCCAACCAACAGGGTTTTGTTGCACAGAGCTGTGGGAGCAACAAATCCTCAATCAATGTGTCCAGTAATCCAGGCCCCGGCAAAGGCCCTTCCTGGATCTCTGTAAGATGTTGTATTGACGCAAAGAAGCTGCATTTCTACTGTGTTCTCAGGAGGCAGAGAGGAAACTTTGATCTCTTTTCCTAATCTTCTGAGAATATCAATGGCATGTGGGAACTTCACCCAACCTTCACTATCCCAACCCTCCTCCTCCATATTCCATCACAATGAAGCTTCAGCATAGGAATATTAAGGGACTACAGAAGCTCAGTTCATTTCAGGTTTACCTTAACTCAGGGAGTAAAAGAAACATTCTCTATATAGCAAATATTTCAGATTTTTGAAGTCCTAGGTCCTCCATCTCAACTCCTAGCTCAAAGTAGCCAACTATTCATAATACCAAGGAAATGAAAACATTATTTTTTTTCCTATTTGTTCCAATAAACTTTATTTAAGGGCTCCCAAATTTTAAAGTAATAACAGACAAGTGATACAAGTGAACAGTTTTCAAATAGTGGGAAATATTGGTTTTCTATTTACAGTTAAAAAAATATAACTGTCCCTAAATTGCAGGCTACATAAAAATGGGCAGTGGACCTAACTGGACCTTCAAGCAGTAGATTAAAATCATATAAGCAACATCAATTATGAGTGTGCTATCTTTACGGAGGGAGAGGCACCAATGGTAATTATAAGAGATTACCAAAATAGCATCTCTCTAGGATAATATTGCAAAACCTCTCAGGATATAGATCTATTTTAATGTCTTAAAATTATGAAAATGGCAGACTCCACCTACCACTTGATATTCTAAAACAAGGTTCCTTATGTAGATTTTTTAAAGATTTTTTTTCTAAGTTGGGTCTGTGACTCAGCAGTAGTGCACAAGACTTACATGGATGAAACCCAACTTGTTTCCCAGAATCAACTCAAAAAATTTGCCTTTTATTGACCAGCTTCATATGACAGATTTCATATTCTTGAATTCAAACCAGTATCCTTGGGATATTCTTTGTTTCAATATTCACTCAATAGGTCACTTGATCACTTGACATCCCGTTATTCATCGATATTTTTCGAGGGGGCGCCAGTAACATTTCCATTTGACCCTATCACGTGCCAGTGTAGCCAATGGCATCTGCTTGCTGCAGGAATACAAAGAGCCTCAAACTGTTTGTTTAGGGTCCTGACGAAGAAGTCTGGCCATCTTTTAAGTGGATGGCCTTGGGATCTTTGATGTCCCGTGGGATCCAGTCAGTAACAGCTCTAGTCCAGCGGTCATCTCCAAACTGCATTACATGTCCAGCCCATCTGACTTTCGATGCCTTGGCAAACGAGACAGCGTCCCTGACCCTGGAACAGCAACGGAGGTCGGAGCTCTGGATTCCTTCTCTCACTTGCGTGAGGCGTGATATTCCAAGCATAGCTCTTTTGATTCCTCTTTGGGAGACCCGGATAGCATTCTCATCCTGCTTTCGTAGGGGCCCAGGTCTCTGAGGAGTATGTTAATGCAGGGAGAAGAAGAGATGTGCCCGAGCCTGAGGGTCTTTGTCTTTTTTAGCTATTTCTTGATTCTCTTGAAGGCATTCCATGCCACTCTCTTCCTCCTGTGAAGCTCAGATTTTAGGTCGCTCATCATGTTGACTTCTTGACCTAGGTACACATAACTGCTGCATTCAGAGATGTTTGTTCCATTGAGAGTGAATGGGGCCTCTGGAACTAGTTCATTTTTTTGTTGTTGGTTATATTTTTTAGCAAGGCGCGACACGCACGTTGCACTCAAAAATATAACCAACAAAAATAAAGAACAAAAAATGTATATATATAACCAGGCTGTGTTTGAACTTGTAACTATTTTAAGTCAAGAGTCACTCTATATAAACATAATTTTCAGTATAAAATAATGCCATTAGATTAGGTATCTTTTTCATTGAAGTGGCTTTTCACTCTGTGGCACATTTTCTAATAATCTCATTTAAGTAGATTTTACCTATTTTTTATTATATACTTCATTATTTCTGATACAAATTCCATTACATTTTGTTTCACAACTCAAGTGATAATTATGGCAATCATAGTTTGGCATGATAATCTTTAACCATATCGCATCAATGAAAAACAGAGCTTGCTAATACTAACCTGAAAGTTATCCTTAGCGAAGCTTGTTCAATTGTTATTTTAAAGGAAAATATGCAGCTAAAATCCTACATCTTTCTATTTATTAAATAAAATTTAATTTTGTTTTGATGTATTGATAGGCACCAGGGAAAGCAATATAAACTTCAAATGGTAAGAGAGGAGGCTAGTATGCTTACATAGAAGAATAAAATAGGGCATTCAGAATTATGCTTTTCCAAATTTCTGAAAAAAATAGATGTTCAGTTTGGTCAAATTTAAAGAAATATGTAGCCTATACTCAGGAAGGGATACACCTGAAATGAGTGTGTGTGTGTATGTATGTTAAAAGAATCTTTTGGAAAGTAAGAAGAAATTTTAACAGTTAAAATTAAGAATTTTGTTGTTTTTTCAGTAGCATGTGAAATATCTCTCTCATAGTCATATAATGTATGTAGCAAGTTATCCTTGTGAAAATAAGTGTTGCATGACAACCCTTTAATGTATGTTCTGTAATCCATAGTCTGGAAGGGAAGGAAAAGAGAAAGAGAGAGAAAGGGAAATAAATAAAGAACCTGCCATGGAGGTGGGCTGGGGAAGGGGAGGGAACCTGGTAGTTGGTGGTGGGAGATGGGCACTGGTGGAGGGATGGGTGCTGGAACACTGTATGACCAAAAACCCAAATATGAACTTTTTTAATTATATATCTTTTAATTGTATAGCTCATAGTGGTATAATAAAATACTTTTTAAAAAAAAGAAAATAAGTGTTGGAACTGACTGTGGTCTTCACAACCTTTTGGTTAGACGGCTGCCATGCAAACCAAGAACCTCCATACTTTGCTGTTTTCACAGAGATAAAATAAATAGTTACCACTTGCATGATCTCCCACGTAAGAGCTCCTAAAGCTCTATAAGTTTATCTTTGCTGCTTTTTCATCAATTAGGAATGACGATTGGTAAAAGTCATGTACAGAGTGAAGGAATGAGTAGTTCTGATAATAACCCAAACGGCTGAAGAGAGACGATGGATTTTATACTTCCCTCAATCTAACAAAACCTTCATTAATTTGAATTAATTGGCTGCTATTTTCTTTTTATTGGTTCTGTTTGTGAGTAATACTCAGCTGTGCTCAAGACTTAACTCTGGCTCTGCACTGAGGAATCACTTCTGGCAGGGCTTGGGGACCTTAAGGGATGCAGGGACCAAACCCAGATAGGCTCTATACAAGGCAAGAGGCATACCTGCTGTACTATTACTCTGGTCTGTGGTTTATTCTTAAGGTTGTTGTTGTTCTTACACTTATAATTATATCATGCAATAAATGTGTTTCATAGATACTGGTATATTAGGTTTATAGTAAGGGCTAAACTTTGTAAACTGGTTGTACATATAATTGTAAGTTTATTACTTCATATAGATTTTTTCATGTTGTATGTTAAAAGTAGTAATTATGGGAGAGAGTTTTTCTCCAGTAATACATCAGAAAATTAACTTAAATTTTGAAAAGTTGTATAGTAGTTGTAAAACATACTAAGTAAATATGCAAATATTTTAAATTAATTATGAACTTGATTCAAATTATGTATTTAAGCATATGATTACATAACCTATATAATTAAATAGTTTAAAGGCTAAAAGAAGGAGCATCTTAAATAAAAACCACCAAAAAAAAGAACACACTTGATGAGAATGTAAATTGGTGCAGTCACTGTGAAAAGCAATGTGGGTATTTCTGGGGGGAAAAGGAATAGAAATAGCATTGGTCACCGTCCCGTTCTGAATATCATAAGAATATGAAATCATTAGTTAAGAAAGATGAAGGGATACCCATTGCATGCCACATTATTAGCAGTACACAAGCAAACTGTCCATAGGTGGATAAGTGGATAAGAAATAGTGAGCCTGTATATTATTCAACACTATTCAGCTTTTAAAACATGATGGAATTCTTCCACTAGGATGTCAACATGGATAGACATTTAGGGGATTATGCCAAATTAAGTCAATCGCTGGCTAAAGGCAAATACATTACAGAAAGCAGATCAGATCAAAGGATATGCTAAGGTCTGAAGGGCTACCCCATGGGTTTTCTGGAAGGCTGTCTCCCAATAGAGGTGGTGTGCGGATTTCCCCAGTGAGACTGTCCCCACGATGCAGCCAAGGACTCCACTATCCTAGGTCATTTCCCTGCGCCGCATCTCCTGGTTGGCTGTAGCTAGTCTAAGATGGAGTCTAGTGGACACTGCTTGGAGTGCAGACAGAAGACAGGTTTTTCTTATATTTCTGTTTATTCAAAGTGGATAAGGTCTCGCCATCTTTCTAGTCAGGAAGACTGAATTTGCATACTGTAGCACATTCTTTTGCTTATTTCTCACCTCTCCTAGACAGCGCCCCCTGCAGGTTTAGCTCCTGTCTCCTTCCAGTTGTCTGTATATCTTATGCTAAATATGTGGAATGCTTTTGTGATGTAATTTGTGCTGTCCTTTGATACTGTGGGTATATGAGAGTTGGGGTCCTTTTGTAAGCTACAGCTGCCAAGATGAGCTGCTGTCCCTTGGGCGGTGATTATTAAAAATTAATGAATATATATCTCATTCCTGAAGTCTCATCTCTGTACCCTGACCTACAGAGATCTCTCATTAACACAAATACTTAATGAGTTCACCAATATGTAGAAGTTAAACAAAATAAGTGAATAAAAGAAAATAGAAACAAACACATTCCAACAGCTGAATGTGGTGCCAGAGTGAAAAGAAAGGGAGTGGAAGGTAAAAACAAGTGAGAAGGTCAACTGTTTGGTAATGGATAGAAAATAGAACTTTTATATATAAAAACTCAAGTTTATAACAATCAAATGTTATGTAAAAATTCATTTAAAATTGTATGTCACCAGACTATGGCAAAGTTCCTATTCATCAAAAACTAGAAATTAAAGAGAAAATATTACGGGACTTTTATTCTTTCACTATATGAATCTCTATTCACAATAATTGAATATATGACCAGTTCCTGAAAGTTCTTTAAAGAATTTCGTGACCAGAGAGATAGTTCGGAGGACATGAGCTCAGCTGAAATATCACTAGGTGCAACCCCCAAGCACAGAGCCAAGAGTAGTCCCCCAGTTCACTAGGTGGAACCCAAATGAACAAGAGCCATCTATTTTAGCTCTGGGAGCCAGGGAGATAGCTCCAAAGGCTGGAGTCGTACCTTACATGGGGTTCAAGCCTAGGTACCACAATGGTCTCCTGAGCACCTCTGCAAGCAACCCAGAGTACTAAACTGGGATTAACACTGATCCCGCCCCGCAGAAAAAAGAATACAATCTTCAGGGTAAAATAAGGTGTGTTTGTTTTTCTGTTTGTAACTTTCAAATTTGAAAACTAGATTTTTTGGTGATCACGATATAATACATACAAAAGTTGAAGTATAAAGGTATCCTTAATATGAAAGCTAATGCTATCTCAACTTGGTAACACTGATTTAAAAGTAGCCTTCCCACTGTTCTTGGACAAAATGATACATATTTAGTTTGGGTACATCCCCTTCTGTCGGGAGCGCCACTGGGGTCCCCGACAGTGTCAGCAAGCTAGTTCCCTTCTACCTCCGGCCGACGGGAATGGATGAAGACTCAGGAATCCGATGCAGTTTTAAAAGGGCTTTACTATCACAGGATCCAATATACAATCCAAGAGCAGGGGAAAACCTCCGGACTCTGGGTTCCCAGCTAGGCCCCAGCCAGGTGTAGGCCAAGATGGCTGCCACCACGTGTTGAGGCCCAACAGAGAATAGAGAAGCAAAACACCAAGGGAAACTGAAATGGCAAAAGGGGAAAAAAAGAGAGAGATTCTTTCTTCTTACAGCTTATTTTATAGCTAGAAATCTGCCCAAACTTCCCAGCCCAGCCCATTCTGGGCTGCGCTATCTAGAGATGCAAACAGGAAAACAGCTCCATAGAATGTAGCAACTTCAGGAGACCATCTGGTTGTTTACAAGGACCCAGAGCTAATTAAAGCCTCCTAGCAGAGCTGGGAGAAGCTATAAGCTAAATGTAACTTCCCTGGCAGGGAGGATCAAATGCCCTCAGGTAATTTTTCCCAGCACCTCACCTAATATCTTAAGCCAAGATCTGCCTGGAATTGCCTTTATAGGGTAGAGAAGGGGGTTTCTGAGATGGCAGTCTCTGCACCAAAGACTAATACTAATGCCAGTTAAATATTTCTCCAAGCCTTCACAAGAGTCTCGTCTACTTCACGGTAGTTTCGTATTTTAGTTGCCTTTGAGTTATCAGGGAGCCATGCTTGCTTGCTTGGAAGCAAAACAGCATTTCTCTCTGGTCTAATTACTTAGAGATCCAACATGGCCAGGAAAATATGCTGGTAAGATCTAGCTAGTCCCACGATGATTGTTGTAGCATGAGAGAATATTTATACCAGCCAGTACAGAATACATGGTCAGATAAGACTGCCACATTCAGACTACCCCCTATCTATCAAGTGAGCTGCCGAGGCAATCCAGGGCAGATGCAGAGGCCTAGGCTTTTAGGTGTCCTGCAACACCCTTCTAGAAGATGCTGATTGCCTGTATATAAGGTTTTTATTGGTTTGGGTGTACTTAAGAGGTAGTTGCTTTAAATGATAGAGAAAAAACAAATGTCACAGCTGTGATCAGGATTTTTTAGGTACAGAGATAATTCAAGGGAGAGGTTCCATATTAAGATTTTTACATAGAATTGATGTTATATCTTCAAGTAGACACTCATTTTTTTATTTTTCCTTTTTATGTTTCTTCTTAACAAGGTATGTTTATAATTGTATATTTTTTTAAAATGTCCATTTCTGGGTATTCTATTCTTTAATATCTGTGAGGAAGGAACTTTTTAAATTTATAGTATGAGGTTTACTTACAGGGAGATTACGAGCTAGGGAAGAAATGATAATATAAAAAAAGTTGGCAGATCTAAACTATAAAAGTACAAATATGCATTAAGCATAGGGTCATATGAAACCAAATGGAAAGATGGTACTCTCTTTCTCTAAATATCAGATAGCAACAATTAAGGAGTTTTCCTATCCTAAAGCCATTATTTAGTGTTTGAGCATATTTCAAGGACAAGTTAAAAGCTGTATTAGCTAAAATTATGCCAAAAATTTGTAGTCCTACAAGCATCAGCAAACCCAAGTTACTGAACTGGAACTTTACATGTGGCTTCAGAAGTAATTGTATATATAGACATATGAAAACTCTGATCTAATGAAAAGAGGAGCATAGATTGTGTTATTTATTTCATCAAAATAAAAAGTGCATCAAAAGTTCCCCTCTTTGCTCCAACTGGAATCATCTATAAGATTTGCCATTGGATGCATGCTATTAAGTAACAGCTTGCTAGTATAATTTTATAAATGCAACAAAATTATAGTATTAAGAACAAATGTCTCTGAATTCCAGGAACATGTACCCATGAATGGCCTCAAAAGGTGTACATATGTATATGTATATGTATATGTATATGTATATGTATATGTATATGTATATGTATATGTATATAGAGAGAGAGACAGAGAGAGAAAGAGAGAGAGAAAATAGCTGGAAGAGCACTTGCCTTACAAAAGGCTGACCCGGGTTCAATTCTCAGGTTACCATATAGTCCCTAAGCATCAGAAGGAGTAATTTCTGAGCACAGAGCCAGGAGTAACTCCTGAGCATCGCGAGATCCTGCCACCCCAAATCAACCAATTAATTTTCTTCAAAGAAAAGGGCTGTATAATTGTGTCACAAATAGTAGTTTTTCTGATCCTTAAGTCATTTTTATAATCATATCTGTAATGGGGGCTTTGAAAACTGTTATAGGCCAAGGGTTGAAACATTCTAGCTTATGGTCTAAATCTGTCATTCTTCTTTTTGGGATTCCAGCTTTAATGGAACACACCCATGACCGTTTGTTAACAGATCAGCCATGGATTCTTATGAACCACAATAGCAGAATTTATGTAGGTGAAATGGACTATTCAGACTGTGAAACATTTGATCTTCCTCTCTGGCCCTCTACAGAAAACAGTTTCCTGACCCCTGATATAGAGTATAATGAGCTGTAAAACACAAGCTTTTCATAAAAGCAGTTGTTCTTAAATAATGGTCTAATCAAACAAATCAGACCAAGTTTGATGACTGGGAAAACAAGATCAGTTCTTATGTCAACCTTCAGTGACCTTGAACAATTCCCAGGTCTCCTTTAATGAGCTGTGAGCATTGCCCTTTACTGAGACAGCAGTGGCTGATCTGTGAGTCAGGCAGGAGAAATTGTCCAAAACATTTATAAATGCAAGAGAAGCCCCAAGTGGGCCGGAGCGATAGTCTAGCGGATAGGGTATTTGCCTTGCGTGGCCGGCCCGTTCCAGCCCGGTTCCATCCTCGGCATCCCATATGGTCCCCTGAGCACCACCAGGAGTAATTCCTGAGTGCAGAGCCAGGAGAAACCACTGAGCATTGCCGGGTGTGATCCAAAAAAAAAAAATAAAAGAGAGAGAGAGAGAGAGAGAAGAGAGAGAGAGAGAAGCCCCAAGTATTGGGAGCCATGGTGTGAGCCTAACAGATCAGTTTTAAGCAGGCAAATGAAATCAGTATGACTAAATATAAATACTTTCTTCTAGGTCTGTGTTTTCATGAACAATGTATGTCAATGATTTCTTGGACTAGGGGAGTAGGGTAAGAAAATCATTTCATCATCTGCAAAAAGAAAGCTCTTTTTTTTTGTAAGCTTTGCCAAAATGTACTAACATCTGATTTTTAAAATCATGCAATGACTTGTAGGCCCTTGAAAGGCAACTATTAATTCATTGTAGAGGCCAGATAAAAATTGGGCTCTTTGTCTTTATAAACATTCTAGAATTCAAACTCATTGAAAGAGAAGCATTCATTTATGCGTGTATAAAAAGCTTTAAGAACCTCTGACAAACAACCTCCTAGTTATTTTTACCACTGAAACATCTTTCCTTGCTTTAATAGATAACTTCGTAAAAAGGACTTACCTTGGATAATCATGACAAATAATCCTATGGCAGGCATTTTTATTATTATCCCCATTTGCAGATGAGAAAATGGATTGAAAACGTAAAATTTAACTGTCAAAGTTCAGCGAACAAGTAGCAGGACTGGGATTCAGACATAGGTTGTCTGAATTCTAGAAGATTGTAAATAGGGGCCAGAGCAATAGCACAACAGGGAGGGCGTTTGCCTTGCATCGGCTGACCTGGGTTCAATCCCGGTCAATGCCATAGGGTCCCCCAAGCACCACCAGGAGTAATTCCTGAGTGCAGAGCCAGGAAGAACCCCTGAGCATTGCCAGGTATGACCCAAAACACTATATATATATATATATATATATATATATATATATATATATATATATAATATTAATATCCTAGAATATTGGGAATATTCAGAACTAACTGTTTTATGGCAAATGGCTTAGTTTTCAGTGGTTATCTTTTAAAGCTTCCAAAAAGACAAGTGCAATTAGCTAGCATTACCAAGGAGATGTCTAAATAGGAATGTTTTAATAAATACTAATAATGAAATGATTCAATTATGTTCAATTATGGTAAAACAGTTATGATGATAAAGGCAGATTAGGCTGTGGTTCACTAGTTCCAAAATACCTAAATTTTCTGCTGAGCTAACCTCCTGGCAGTTCCAATAACTGTTATTAATGGGGAGACCGTGCAAGTTCTAGCAGTGACACCAAGACCGGTGATGTCTGGAGAAGCTCCTTCACAGCATAAATACTGAAGTTCTGTCAATCTCACTAAGAGGATGCCAGGCTGCTCCTAAGACCCACATGATCCACAGGGCGGGTTTTCCAACTGTATTAAGATGATGTTGTGCTCTTCTTTATAGGAAAGGACAATTCAGTCCCAACCTCCACTAAAGGTCAATTATTTGCCTTTCATTACAGAAAAGAATTTCAGGATAAGAAAAACAGGACACAGAAGATATTTTTACTAGGGGTTGGAGGATACACATTCAAGGGAGAATATAGTGTCAGAATGAGAAGAGTTATAAAGCACATCACATTTAATAGATTTAAGTATAGGGCACACAATAGCAAGTGTGTAGTCACAGTGTCTTCATATCAGTATTTTCTTATGCAGTGAGATCTGTGGTCCAATGTGTCCATTGTGTAATCTTCATTAACTTTCTTCTAAGAATATATTTCTCTACCACCATTAGCAAATTAGCTCTAATAAGCAATATAAAATAGATTTCTTCAATTTATGCTTAGGATAGGCTCAAACAGTGTTTGCAAAAATTGGAAATAATTATTGTCCGTAGTTGCAGTGGTGGTGGGTTTGGGGTTGAGTAGTAGAAGCCCACTACGTTCTATAAATTGAGCAAGTGAAAACAAGAACACAGATGGTCCACGTCTGTACATAACAACCCAGAAAAAGGATACTAACCTTATCAATACCATTCCCATATGCATGTTGTAATAGTCAATATAATTTGTGTTGGTTAAGGGGGAGCAGACATGGGGATGGGAGTGGATGGGAAGCGGGGGTCTTTGGTGGCCGTGGGAGCACATTGCTGGTGGGACTGGTGTTGAGAGATGAATGTTTGTAGCAACTGTGCTGTGAAAAAACTTTGTCCTTTGTAAATCACAGTGTTCAAATAAAGTTTCATAAAACAGAAGATTATACACCAAAGAGAGGTGGAAGTGCCTCAAGCTTTCAGTGGGAAGCTCATCAGAGTGTCTTTTTCCCACTCACTCAGCTTGGGTTCTCTATGCAGGTGAGAGTTAGGGTCATTGTCAGGACATTGTCAAGAAATATGTCACTGAGCTCTGATGCTTAGTTCATTCTTTCAGCCTTATCAGGGCATTTGTTAATTATCACCAGAGGGAGGTTCTTGCCTCTCACTGGAGTAAGCTAAGCTGCAGACAACTTGCCTCCTTTTCCTATTTTATCTTGACTCTCCAAATATTTCTTGTTTTTCATGGCTTCCTGAAATGTACTGCCAATGGGCTCCCTCCTAAGCACTAACGCCACCTGAATGAATCTGTTCATTAAGTAAACACTGGTTAAAACATTATTGTTCTGAATGAGATCTGCAAATTGCTTGATCTGGTTAAACTTCAGTCTAACAAGGAAAAACTAATTAACAACTAAACATATGAAAAGTGTTTTATTTTTAGCATTAATGTTAATATTGTTTCATTAACTATTTGCGGGTGTAAGTGTTCAGAAGGGAAGGAAACAGTAATGCATATTTTATGTAACACAAAATAAAGGCAGGAAGGAGACTATTTTTGGTCATGGGGATGAATAGACTCTCTTGGAGAAAATATGTGAGCTCAGTTGAGGAGAAGGAGCCAATGCAAAGGCTTATAGGAAGAATATTATGGACAGGAAAAACAGTGCCAAAGTAACAATCATAGAAATGTTAGACATTTTAATAATCTTTATATACCCATATATGAATACTATTTCATACAAAAATTTCTTTAGCATGTGGGCCTTCCAATAACTAGGCAAACACATTAATGAATATAAACAATCAGCATGATATTCGTCTATTCCAAAGACAGTAAGATCTATTTGTCAGCTTTAATGAAGGAAAACATAAACCAAACTTGGGACCAAGTCCTATTGTTTGCTTCCTCCTCCTGTTAGTGATCATCTTTGCAAAAATGGCCATGGCTGAGGAGAAAACACACACAAACTGGATGCCCACAATGTTGGCACAGAGAAACAGATCCAGGACTGCAGAAACTAAGGATGAGAAGGAGAGTGCATTCATTGGGCAGACTGGTTGGAATTACAAAATGAGGGAATTCAGTGGAGTAAGGAAGTAGACATATAGTATGAACAAAAGCCATTACACATTGTTCAGAATCTGATAGTTCCTTTTGATAGGCATGTCATAAAAAATGTTGAATGACATAGTCTCATAACAGAACTAGACTATGTTACTATGCATGCACTCATTTTAATTTTAATCTCTCCTTCACCTCAATCCAGGAGATATTTGACAATGGCTACGGACTAGACCCAGAAATCTCCCTTGTCCAGCCCTGAGCGTAAGGCCCCAGGGCCTCGTAAACATTGAGAATGTTTATATTTTCTTCACTTGAAAACAAAATCCTTTACCTCCTTAAGTGGCACCCTGATAACATTGTGAGCTTAAGCTGAAATCACAGAAAATTCTGCTTCTCATCTATTTCCTTTATGTTTTCATTGTTTTTTCCCACATGTACAATTATTGTCCTTCTTTTGCAAGGTTCTCCAAAATTCAGCTAAAAATGTCACCTATTCTTAAAATTTTTCTTCCTAATTAGGAGCTGGTAGGTTCTTGTTCTTCTGAGCCCCCTGGTAATCTGTACATACTTTTATCCTAAAATTTACCCCCTTTGAAATCATTATTCGTGTAAAGGTCATTTCCACCTAGAAAATAATTTTTTTGAGAAAGACTGTGAGGGTTGTACTAAGCATCCTACAAGGCATACAATAATAGGCCTCTGCCTCAAGAATTAACTAGACCTAGTTGGGGAAAACACGGGAAACCCTAATGCCAGAAATCACTGCCCACAATGAACTTGTCTTGTGGTGCAAACTAAATGTTCTTTCTCTCTTTCTCTCTCTCTTACACACACACAGGCATGCACACACACACACACACACATACACACTATGCACATGATTTTTATTTTTCTAGCATACTTGCTTACTAGTACCCCAATGAGAATTTAAGTCCTTTTCTGTAAACTCAACAAAAGAAAAAATTTTGGACAATTTAACAGAATAATTATAATTTTTAGTAATGAATGAATGAATAAGATGTGTAATCAGCATTGCTATGAGCTCTGACAAGTATAAAATGTTAGAAATAGGGCGGGAGCGGGAGGCCCAGCGGGTAGGGCGTTTGCCTTGCACCCGGCCGGCCCATGCCGGCCAGGTTTGATCCCCGGCATCCCATATGGTTCCCGAGCACAAGGAGTAATTCCTGAGTGCAGAGCCAGGAGAAACCCCTGAGGAGGAGGAGGAGGAGGAGGAGGAGGAAGAAGAAGAAAGAAGAAAGAAGAAGAAAGAAATAATATGGGTGTCTTCTTAAAAACTAGAAATAAGAATATAATCACTTGATCACTTGACATCCAGTTATTCATCAATTTGCTTGAGTGGGCACCAGTAACATTTCCATTGGACCCTATCACATGCCAGTGTAGCCCAATGGCATGTGCTTGCTTCAAAACTTTCATTCAGGGTCTTGATGAAGTTTATCATCTTGTAGGTGGGCGGCCATGTGATCTTTTGATGTCCCATGGGATCCAGTCAGTAACGGCTCTAGTCCAGCGGTCATCTCCAAATCTCATTACATGTCCAGCCCATCTGATTCTCGGTGCCTTGGCAAACGAGACAGCATCCGTGACTCTGGAATAGTGACGGAGGTCGGAGCTCCGATTCCTTCTCTCACTTGAGTGAGGCGTGATATTCCAAGCATAGCTCTTTCGATTCCTCTTCGGGAGACCGAATAACATTCTCATCCTGCTTTTGTAGGGCTCGGGTCTCTGAGGCATATGTTAATGCAGGGAGAATGGTGGAGTCAAAGAGATGTGCCTGGAGCCAGAGGTTCTTTGTCCTTTTAGCTATTTCTTCGATGCTCTTGAAGGCATTCCATGCCGCTCTCTTCCTCTTGGCGCAGCTCACATTTTAGGTCATTCATCATGTTGACTTCTCGACTTAGGTACACATAACTGCTGCATTTAGAGATGTTTGTTCTGTTGAGAGTGAATACAGCATCTGGAACTAGTTAGTTTTTCATGAACATTGTTTTGTTGAGATTCAGCTGTAGACCTATTTTTCTTTCCACATTCTCAGTCGATTTCAGCTAGCATTTGTGCCACTTGGCTAATTTTTATTGTTATTAGAATGATGTCCTCAGTGATGTGGAGGTGCTGTAGTTGCCGACCATCTATCTTCACTCCCATTCCTTCCCATTCTAATTGCCGCATGATGTTCTCGAGGGTGATGTTGAAGTTTCGGTGAAATGGTATCACCCCTGCCAAACCCGTCTTTTGACATCAATGATCACTTCCTTATAGAATGGTAAGATTCTGGTGGTGAATCTGTAATACATCTCATGAAAGATCTTGATGTATTGGGTTTGAACGCCCCTGTTTCGCTGGGGCTTCGATGACCACTTCAGTCTACACAGATTCAAAGGCTTTCTTTAAATCAATGAACGTGAGACAGAGCAGCATCTTGAACTCCCTACAAACCTCATTGGGCTTGGTTACCGTGTGAATATGGTCGATTGTACTGAATCCTTTTTGGAAGCCAGCTTGCTCGCATGGTTGTCCTTCATCTAATGTTCTTCCAGTCCTGTTCAGGATGACTCAAGTTAACAGCTTGTAGATGACAGACAACAGGCAGATGGGGAAATAGTTGCCAATGTCGTGGATGTCTCCCTTCTTGAACAGTAGAACTGTCCTGCTGGTTTTCCATTGGGAGGGCACCTTGCGTTCAGAAAGGTAGCATGTGAAGAGCCAAGCCAGTGTATTGATGAGTACTGATGGCAGTATCTTCAGAAGTTTCGGTCTGAATGTCTGGGCCTGGTACTGTTCCCTTCTTTACCAACGAAATGGCATGTTGGATTTCAGAAGGGAGAACATTGGAAAGGACATATCCATCCTGCGTAATTTGGTATGTGGACAGGTAGGCATGGCTATCAAAGAGATCTGAGTAGAAGTCATGGATGATCGTCTCCATTGCCTTTCTAGAAGATGTGGTAGATCCATCAAAATGTCGGGGGCAGTCATCTTGGTCTTACAGTTGGTAAAGGACAGGCTGGCATTGCGAATGCTTTTCCCGGCTTCTGCTGCATCTTCCAGTATTTCTGCTCTTCTCTCTTTGAGATCTTCCTTTATCACTTCTCTGCACTGCTTTGCATTGTTATAAGATTCTATACCCCCACTACCCTTTCCTGACTCTTCTTCCCACTCTTTTTCTCAGCTTCTTTCATACTAGAATCCTAGATGTCTCCAAATAAGCAACAGATCCCTAGTTTAGTCTACTCACACACCTTTATTTTGAGCCTTCACTTAAAATTTATCTCTTTAGACATTTCTTGTGTAATACACCTGCCCAGGGCCTCTGCATCTGGCCTGGGTTGCCTCCTGCAGGTCACTTTGTAGATAGGAGGAAGACAGTCTGAATGTGGCAGTTTATCTGACCATGTATTCTATACTGGCTGGTATAAATATTCTCTCATGCTGCCACAATCATCATGGGACTAGCTAGATCTTACTGGTATATTTGCCTGGCCACGTTGGATCTCTAAGTAATTAGACCAGAGAGAAATGCTGTTTGCCTCCAAGCAAAAAGCAGGGCTCTCTGAAAACTCAAAGCTAATATAGAGAACTACCATGAAGTAAAGACGAGACTCTTTTAAAGGCTTGGAGAAATGTTTAACTGGCTATCGAATATTCTTTGGTACAGATGCATGCCTTTGTATTCTGAGATACAGTTCACCTCAGAAACTCCTCTCTACCCTGCAGACTCATTTCCTAGGCAGATCTTGGCTGGCAACATTAACATCTCAAAGGGCCTAGGTGAGGTCCTAGGAGAAATCACCTGAGGGCCTTTGACCCTGATGGCTTTCCATTGGAGTGGGAGGTCTGGGTTGCAGGAGATATAAAACTAGGCTGCTTCCTCTCTGGAGCGCTCTCTCTTTTTCTCCCTTTCTGCTGGTGCCACTTTACAGTCTCCTCTCTACAGGGCCTTAACACGTGGTGGCAGCCATCTTTGTTTACACGTGGCTGGGGCGCAGCCGGAACCCTAAATTTAGTTTTTCCTATTGCTGATTTGTATGCCAGAACCTGTGTTAAGTAAAGCATTTTGAAACTTCATCCGATTCTTGTGTTTTTCTCTGTTCGCCAGCTGCAGATCACCTGAAACAGAAGGGGATCTCTGACCCTGCTCCCGGATTTTGTGCAGGGCACCTCAGCATTCCCCCAATTTATCTCTTTTCTTAAATTTTTTATTATACCACCGTGTGATATACAATTAAAAAGATCTTTGTGATTGGGTTTCAGTCATACATTGTTCCAGCACCCAATTTTTTCTCTTAAAATTTGTCTATTTAGAGACATCATCCTACTAAAAATTATAATCCATTATATGAATTATTCCTCTCTACTTCCTCAAGTTTTCTCAGTAGTGCTCATGAAGAACTATGCTTCTAACACACCATTTTATTTTACCTAATTATTTCATTCACAATAAGTCTCCATCCCTCCCACCAATACTCCCACTGGAATCTCCCTCCTATTTATCACTTTGTCCTCAGGTCACAGAAGATTGCCTGGCATATAATTTCTTTCAAAAGAAATGCTGAGTAAAGGAAGCACTTGTAAAAAAGTACATTATTTGCAATTCTAAGTGTGTGACGATGTCTCAACCAGGGTCATAGTTCCGTTTAATTCTTATAGAAGCTTTATAAAACAAATCCTATACTGATTCTAAGGATAATGAAGTAAAGTTTTTAGAATGTAAGTAAAAGACGCTTCCAGAATTTCTATGTAGTCAAATCTTTTTTTAGTCTTTTCTTTTTTTTTTATTTGTAAGTATTTTATTATACCACTGTGAGATATACAATTACAAAGATGTTCATATTTGGGTTTTGGTCATACAGTGTTCCAACACCCATCCCTCCACCAGTGCCCATCTCCCACCACCAATGTCCCCGATTCCCTCCCCCAGCCTGCCTCCATGGCAGGTTCTTTAATTCTTTCCCTTTTTCTCTAGCTCTTTCTCTTTTCTTTCCCTTCCAGATTGCGGATTACAGAACATACATTAAAGGGTTGTCATTTGTATCACTGTATTACTGTCTTCCCGTTAATCATCGATTTGCTCGAGCGGGCACCAGTAACATCTCCACATATCCTGTCTCATGCAAGTAGAGCCCAAGGGCACCTGCTTGCTCCAGGAACATAAAGAGCCTCAAACCATTCCATCAGGTCATGGGAATAAGGTCTATAATTGTTACTGGTATTTGGCATATCAAATACAACACAGGTAACTTGCCAGGCTCTGCCATGCGGGTAGCATACTCTTGTAGTCATCTAATCCAGCATTTGTTGATGAACCACGCGGCCACAAGCCTGTGATAGGCTGGTCTGCTGGGTGGAATTCTGATGAGGGGGAAGTCCGGATGTGGAAAATGGAGGCCCTCATGGAGTTGGGGGTTTTCTGGCATGTTGCGAGGCTCTGCTGGGGTGGCGGGCCAGGGCTAGAACTTGCCATCCCTCCCGGGTGCCTCATGAGTGGCTGGGCACAGGGAGAGCCAGTAGCAGTTCTGCCTCATGTCTGTCTCTGGATCGGCATACCTGAGCCGGATTTAAAAAAAGACTGCTGCATGGTGGATCTCGATGAGCTGGGCTGTGATAGGCTGGTCTGCTGGGTGGAGTTCTGACGAGGGGAAGTCCCGATGTGGAAAACAGAGGCCCTCATGGAGTTGAGGGGTCGTCTGGCTTGTTGTGTGGTTCTGCTGGGGTGGCGGGCCAGGGCTAGAACCCGCCATCCCTTCCGGGTGCCTTGTGAGTGGCTGGGCACAGGGAGAGCCAGTAGCAGCTCTGCCCCATGTCTGTGAGTCTCACAGACATGTCATGTGTAAGTGTAGTTAAATCTTTAAGGATAGCTTTTGGCTAGAAGTAGATTTAGGGGGAAGTAAAATTTCAGGACTACACTACCTTTTCTTAAGCTTCCTGTTGTATTTCAAAGTGTCTAAAGAAACACTGACCCTGTATAAGATGAATGGGGAATTCTAACCTCTAGCATCAACATTTTCCCGAAATTTTATTATCATTACAAGATATAGCCATATTAAAGCCATAGATCAGGAAGCAATGAGACAGAAGTTCGTTTGGAAAAGTGACAAGGTTACTGATAAAATTATGGCTCCATGTTAGGATTTTATAATGCTCTAATAAGAGCTAGTTCATCCATTGATTCCCAAACAGGGATAATTCTTTAAAATATAAAGCTGGGAGTCCCACTTTACTGGTGTAAAAACTTAACAAGTATCCCCAGGTGCTTGCCATTCAGTTGACCCTTACTGTAGCCATGACTGGCATGGGAGTATGGTCACTTGTGTTCTCATTGTTCATTGATTTGATAGAGTGGGTGCCAGTGATGTCTCCATGCGTTGGGAATGAGGTTCATTATTGTTACTGTTTTTTGCTTATTGAATACACCACAGGTAGCTTGCCAGGCTCTGCCATGGCTCTGGGTTCATCCCAGGGGGCCCAGTCTTTTTCTGTGCCAGACTGTCAACCATCCAGGGCCCACAGGGCAGAGTTACTTAATTCTTCAGGTGACTGTGTGCGTGTGCTACTTACCGTATATCCTCATTCTTCTGCAACTCTCCACACAGGTAAATTTGACAGACTCAGATGGAGTCTTTTTAAAGCCATATATTCTATACTGCCTCACAATCGTATTTTTCTCTGTCTGTTACAGGTCAATGCACAAACTAGCCCAGTTGGAAAGACTTGACCTGGGGAATAATGAATTCAGTGAGCTGGTAAGCATGTGCATTTTCTAAACTTGGTTAATCTACTCTAAATTATTTATTTTGCCTGGGTTTGTTGCCCTATGTTAAACAAGTGCCCATTTGTACGTGCTAAATTAAAAAAATAAAACAAAATTCTGGAATTCAAATGACTAGTTAGATAACAAGCATAGTGAAATGCTTAGAAAGTATTCAGTTTCACTAAAACCCATAGACTGTCATGAATAGCTCTGTAATTGTCTACCTCACTTGATCACTTGATCACTTGATATCTCGTTATCCATCAATTTGCTCGAGCGGGCGCCAGTAATATTTCCATTCGACCCTATCACGTGCCAGTATAGCCCAATGGCATCTGGTTGTTTCTGGAATACTAAGAGCCTGGAACCGTTCGTTCAGGTTCTTGATAAGGAAGTCTGAGTATCTTGTAGGTAGGCAGCCACGCAGTCTTTTGGCGTCTGGTGGGATCCAATCGGTAATGGCTCTAGTCCATTATGAAAATTGTCTACTTCACAGTGATATAATTCTAACAGATATGGGATAGAGGCTAATGGTCAGTGTTGAATGCAATTGGGTGGCAACTTCCACACAAGATATGTTGGGTGAGTTAATCCTAATTTAACATGTTGCCAGTTTAGCTTTGGTTAATCTTATATTAACCAAAATATTGGTTAATCTTATATAAATGAACTCAAAGTAAATACAGCAAACAAAACCTTTATTAGGGGTGAACAAAGGTTAAATCAAGACTTAACCTGAAGACCATTGTCTCAGAAACTGCAGAGAATGAAAGACAGAGTGTAAAAGGGGTAGCCAAAGGTCCTTTTTTTCCAGTTGTACAGAAGGAATCTTCTAGCCCGATTATAACTGCCTCTTTCAGGCTTAGTTTAAAATCTTGCGTGAAGACCAAACTTTCAAATGCAGATGAGAACACAAATACTCCTTTGCAAATAGAGCCAACTTGTTCTCTTCAAAAGTCTTCCTGTCTTGAATGTCTTCAGATTTCCAAACTCCAGTTCTTCTAAAATCCATCTTAGCTACTTTTAATATAAACTTTAAGTAATCACCCTTCCTCCCCAGCTACCCAAATCAGTGTGACCTATGCAACTTCCTGTCTAAGCCTCTTTTTTTTCTTTTCTATAAAGCTGAGATTTTTAACAGTTCTTCCCTACCAGGGCTTGGAAAATTATGTGAGATAATGTAGGTACAAGACTTAGATTTTTTTTTAATTCTCAGTTAATGCTGCATTTGAATGTACAAAATTAACTTGTTTTCCTTTTGACCCAAGCTAATCTGGTCGTTTTCTCCGCTTTGATTAGCCCTGTATTAAGGATAAAACTGGACTTTTAGTCTTCAGTGATTAAAATTTTAATCTTATTTCAAAAGTGACATAGTCTCTTCCTTTTGTGTTCATCTTCCTTGCACCAAAATTCTGTATGGCTTCTGACATTATCCCGCTTCTCTCGGGACTGATGTGCGCCTGAGGGGTAGCCTATGTTTCTAACTGGAGGGGAAAGGACAGGAAGTCTCAGACTGGTGAAGCTCTAGGGCAGTGCCTGCTGTTGATGTAGATGGGCCCCAAGGCTGTCTTATGTGAGGCGGGAAGGGGAGAGAGATGGTCACTTTCTCTCCAGCCACCTCTGCTGCCCGGAACCCGCTGGGCAGGCTGAGGTATGATAAAGTCTGCAGTGAGCGCCTGCGGCCTGGGCCCCACCAACCCCCACGAGGTGGCCGTCCAAGCCACACCTGATGTCGGCTTGATCTCTAGGCACGGGAGTTGATCCCCACCACCCGAGATTTCTCGGGAGCCACGGACTCAAGCTGGAGCGTGGAATTGCTCTTTGCAGGAAAGGAAAGTCAGTCCTAGGCCTTACCCAGGGTTGCCTCAGGGTTCTTGTCTTCCTCGCAGAAAAGAATTTTCAGGAGTGCCGCAGACCGCTCAGTCGGTGTGAGCTCTAAGTCTCGGGGGTAACCAGCGTGAGGAAATCAGGAGGACAGGAACGTCAGTGCGATGGACAGACAGACACAGACACAAGAGAGGTCAAATGCTGCTGCTGTTGCTGCTGCTGCTTCTGCTGCTGCTGCTGCTGCTGCAGTTTACTGAGGGCAAAGCTTTTCTTCTTATGTTCAACAAATGCACAGGCCTAAGATTACACCAGTTATTTTTTAGCAAAGGGAGACATTTTTTTAACAACAAAAGGAGTTTATCGTGTCTACCACATATGACCACCTTTTGCCTGCGCCTGTTTTTCAGACATGTTTTTCTGGCGTCTTTTTGTTTTTACTTTCATATTTGCCTTAAGTAAGGTACATATTTTTCTTTTATTTTGATTTTCATAGAATTACTAGCTCTATGCACATATTATAGATTAACTTAACCTATTCCTAAATAGAAACTTCTATGCAGAGTTTATTATTATAAGATTATTAAGATTTTGTACTAGAAAGTGTTAACTTTAACAGGCGCAATTATTTTTTTTTTTTTTTGCTTTTTGGGTCACACCCGGCAATGCTCAGGGGCTACTCCTGGCTCTGCACTCAGGAATTACTCCTGGCGGCGCTCGGGGGACCATATGGGATGCCGGGGATCGAACCCAGGCCGGCATGAGCCGGCCGCGTGCAAGGCAAACGCCCTACCCGCTGGGCTATCGCTCCGGCACTCAGGCGGCAATTATTTTTCACACAGGAGGTTTAGGGAGGCTAATCACTGCATTCCCGTTAACAGGGGGGTAGCCAGTCGTCTCGACCCATAGGTCAAGAATTCTCCCTTCCCGCTAATGATGGGAAGCAAAGGCATGAAGACCACGAGCCTTTCCTTATCAAGGACCTGAGACCAGCTCAGGCCTTGGCAGCCAGACGCTGTGCGGGCTGGCATTTTTATACTATCTTTGTTTTATGCTATAATTGTGTATAATGAAAACTACGGTTGCCGCAGGCTTCTCTCCCTGTCCAGTTTCTCCATTACTCAGAGTCTAAGTTTCAGCATAAACAAAGCGCTCTAATTGCACACCAAGCATTCTTAGGAACAACTAAGGGAGTCTAGGGGGCTTTGTTGGCGACAGTCCCTTTTTAGGGGGAAGCACCATCTGGTAACTGCCCCTTTTTGGGGGAAGTACCGAAGCCATCCCCTGGCCCAGTGAGCACTTTCATGCTCACAGAGGCGGGTGCCGCGGGAGCCGTGGCACCGAGTAGATGAGCAGTGAAGTAAAATAGGTTTTACTAAGGAGGTTTTTAGGATGGGGGAAGGAGGAATGAAAGAGAGAGGAACGAGCTCAAGGGAGAACCGGGCTTCTCCAAAGGAGCAGGCAAGCTGAGCCCCAACTGATTTCCAAAGGGGACTTTTATCTTCTTGGGCTGGAATGCTCTGGAATCTTCTGCTGGGCCATCAAAGGTTGGCCCAACCCCAACTAGGCTGCGGAAGGACTGTGCAGAAGAAGGTGGACCCAGCTTCCCCAGGATCTATTGCTGGTTAATAGGTCAAGTTTTCATTTCTGGTTCCAAACGGTGACAGCTGAATGGCGACAGTTCACTGCCATGTAGTTCCCCCTCGCCCCTGCCTACCCCGCCTGCCTACATCACTGTGGTTTGCCCCAGTATCTCCACCCGTTCTGCAGAGTGGATGTGTCCACTCTGCGTTTCTGACTTCCTGGAGTCCAGCCTTGGGACAGCACCATTGGAGCACTGGTCATCTTCTTGCTAATACCGCCCCACACAGCTCTCGGTGATTGTCCACTCAGGCATAAGCCTCTTTAGTCTCTTCCCTCCAGCCCGAGCTTTGATGGTCTATCCGAGACTTCAGTGTGGAGGAAACCCTTATCGGAGCAGCCATAACTGCAGTAGTGACTCTGGACCTGGTCCACAGACACAGAAGAAAGCACACGATGGAATTCTCAGAGAAAAAATAGACTGCGGAGCTTCTTCTCTTCCTTCTCCATCCTGCTGCCAAAGCTTCTCAGCTCTGCAGCTGCCTAACTCCGTTATAAGGCGCCTTGCCAGAGGCTCGGCACACTGTCCCATACGCCTCTAGCATGCTTTTTCCAGAGATAGATATTTATTAATGCAATTAGATTGGAAAGGTTGGCGTTAGTGGCAAAAGGTATGCTGGTAGTTTTCAAATTGTCACTGTCACTGTCTTCCTGTTCATCATCGATTTGCTCGAGCGGGCACCAGTAATATCTCCATATGACCTGTCTCATGCAAGTAGAGCCCAAGGGCACCTGCTTGCTCCAGGAACATAAAAGAGCCTCAAACCATTTCATCAATCATGGGAATGAGGTCTATAATTGTTACTGGTATCTGGCATACCAAATACAACACAGGTAGCTTGCCAGGCTCTACCATGCGGGTAGCATACTAGTTTTCAAATTAGTTGTAATAAAACTAATAAAACTAAGCTCTGCCATGGAGTGTTGTACTGAAAGAACCCAGCGGATTCAGACAACCAAGGTTTGAGCGTCAACTCTTATCTATGGTTGCCTTGTGACGCCTCACTCACTTTCCTCTTCAGCCAAATAAGGGGCTCAGTCTCATCTACTCTCTAGACTTCCTGAGATAATCTCATGCCAGAGACACATTCGGCATGTTTAGATGTATCTCAGTCCCTTAAGGCATCATTTTGTAAGTATAGATGAATAGTTTCAAATCTCTATTTTACCATAAATACTTGGATCAATAGTTTCAAATCAATGAATAGTTTCAAATATATATTTTACCATAAATATTTGCTCAACAAAATGCATATCTTCTTTATATCTCAGTTTAGCTTACTAAATGAAAATTGATAATATATATTTCATTTATACTTAAAGTTATCAAGGAAATGCTTAAAGATATCGTTATCATCTAAGCAGAAACATCCTTTTTTTCTAAACTGCCAACATCCATGCTCATCACAAAAGAGTTTCTTATTAAATCTTTTTATGTTTGCATTTGTTTGAGGATCCTTTATCCAGTTAAGGGGTGAGGAAGGAATATAATTATAGGACTTCACATTTCTTTTGTTATTCATTTTCATTGAATATCTGGCTGTTTGCC
>JAJIBD010010401.1:0-43944 GCA_021461705.1 Cryptotis parvus | reverse complement strand
CACACCATAGTGTTGAATCGAAACAGAAGTAAACACAAACTGACAACCTTTATTTTCTGCACAGTTGCACTCATACCAGCTGCTAGGTATGGAAGACTGAAACTGACACTGAACTCCTCATTCAGCCAAAGACCCGCTAAGCCAAAAAGAATACATTTTCAAAAGTAGATAATGTACATGGAAAAGTCCAATATGATGAAAGAGACCACAAAGGAGTGACAAGAGAATTTCAAACTAAGCATCCTCCTTCAGTGCCAGGAGTGACTGGGCTTAATGAAACAGAGTCAGAGGTCATGGCTCACTCCTCAAGCCCAAGCTTGTGGGCCACGATAGGAAGCATTTTTTCTTTCGGATCTGAAAAGACTCACGCAACTTCCTGGGGTTTAACAGAAATCAGTGCTTTCAAAAATATGCAGTCAAAAGTTGTTCCTCTAGATAATATTTTCAGAGTCTGTAAATCTCAGCCTCCCAGTGTATGTAATGCAGCGACAACTTCTCTGTTTAGCAAACACTGTGCCATTCACGTGTTTCCGTGGGACCAGGAATACTTTTGATACGGAGCCCAGCTTAACTGTGACGTATGGAAAGCTGGTTAAGCTACTTTCTCCCCAAGCAACAGCAAACTAGAACAAAGCAAAATGTCCCATCTTCTGAAAAAGAAAAGCAAATATCGGAATGGCAAGATCAAAAACAAATTAGCCCAAACCATAATCAAGAAGCTGATGTGGCGTGTGTACTACAGGTCGTCTGGAATGGACTTGAAGAGTTGAAGAATGCCCTAAAATACACTAAAAATGTAGAGGTTCTCCATCTTGGGAAAGTCTGGGTTAGTATAAAGTTTATAATTTGGTAGAAAATAGTTTTATTTGATCTTCCCGATGTTATGAATTAGATTGATTTTATTTTATTTAATTACCATGACTTGCATCTTGTCATCATGGCTACACTGGCACGTGATAGGGTCAAATGGAAATGTTACTGCGCCTGCTCGAAGAAATCGATGAACAACGGGATGTCTAGTGATCTAGTGATCTAGTGATCTAGAATTACCATGATTTACAAAGTTATTCACAGTACAGTTGTTTCAAGCATTTGATATCCCAACACCAGTCTCACCACCAATGTGCACTCACCACCACCAAAACCCCTTGTTTCCCACCCACCCCCATCCCCATTCCTGTTTCCTGAGAAGGCGCTAATTATATTGCTTATTACAAAATATATCTCAGAGTAGTATTGCTAAACTTACAACCTGTTTACTGGATTGTTACATGCGAGTTGGACCATCTGTGTTATTGCTTTCACTTAATAAGTTTATTTTTCTTTTTTTGGGTCACACCCAGCAATGCTCAGGGGTTACTCCTGGCTCTGCGCTCAGGAATTACTCCTGGCACTTCGTGAGGGACCATATGGGATGCCGGCCATATGCAAGGCAAATGCCCTGCCCACTGGACTATTGCTCTGGCCCCTCACTTAAGAATCTATTAAATGGAGTGGATTTCTACTCAATTTTTTTAACAAAGATGTTCATGTTAATCTCTTACAAATGTTCAATAGTAAAGTTTGATATTTTTTTAAAGAAAATTTTCAGGTTCAAACTGAAAAGCAGTATTATAAGAAACTATGTGAAGACCACTGGATAGGCTGGGGAGATTATTCAAAGGGCTGGGTGCTCACTTGGCATGCAGGGAGCCCCAGGTCTGGTCCTAACCCCACATGGTCCCCTGAGTACTGACAATTGCCCCCAGAACCACTGGTATGGCTCCTCCCCCCAAAGAAAAAGTTTACAGGATTACTTTTCTGATTGCATGTTAACGTCCTTGTTTGGGTAAAGATTGTGTCTTTTCTGGCTAAGTACTTGAACAAGTATAAGGTTAGACAAGTATAGGCCTGGCCTGAGTACTTGCATAGCCAAGCAATACAAGGATCCAAACTCAGGCAGGCTGCCTTATCAAAGAGTGTCCGCAAAGTGTACATCTTTAATGCCTATAGAAGATTCATTCCCAAGCTTTTGAAAGCAAAGGAAGCGCTTAATAAGTGTTGGGAGAACTGGCCCCTGTAGAGGGAGGTCCACGCTTGAGATGACCTTCCTGCCAGAGTCCCCAGGTACTGCCTTCCTGCTTCCTCAGCTGCTCAGCTTTTACATGGAGAGCAGCTAGTGTTCCACTTTCTCATTCAGCTGCAGATATTAATGTTAAATATATGTGAAATGATTCACCAGCTTTGTTTGATGGAACCTAATTGTGGCCCATTGTGCATTGATGCTTCCAGTGATAAAGGGATGCAATGATTAGACAGGAAATCAAAAGGAAGGAAAGGGAATCCCCTCTTTTTTTCTCAGTCTTCACTAGTTTAACCTAGGAGCCTATGGCAGCAACTTACAGAATTTCTGTCTCTTTGGTCTGTCATGTAAAAGCACTGGGCCATCTCCTCTTTTCTATGAACTCTAAATTCCTGAAGAGATCCCACGGCATCATTTTTTTCTTTTTGGATCACACCCGGCAATGCTCAGGGGTTAATTTTGTCTCTGCTCTCGGGAATTACTCCTGGTGGTGCTCGGAGGACCGTATGGGATGCTGGGGATTGAACCTGGGTCCACCATGTGTAAGGCAAACACCCTACCTGCTGTACTATCACTCCGGCCCCTCCCACTGCATCTTTAGAATCAAAATACCTAACTCAGAGCCTGTGAAATAACGGCTTCTATGCATGTTCTGCCATTTGATGAAAACACCCTGGTTGTTTCCTTTACTGTAGGACAAGGACAGGGTGACAGAGTGCTGATGTGTAAAGCCCTGATCCCGGGCGGAGCGATAGCCCAGCGGGTAGGGCGTTTGCCTTGCACGCTGGCCAGCCCATGCCGGCCCGGGTTCGATCCCCAGCATCTCATATGGGCCCCCAGCACCGCCAGGAGTAATTCCTGAGTGCAGATCCAGGAGTTACCCCTAAGCATCTCCAGGTATGACCCAAAAAGCAAAAAAAAAAAAAAAAAAAAAAAAGAAAAAGAAAAAGAAAGCCCTGATCCCGTAGAGTGTTGTGCCGAATTTCTGCTTCACCTTCACAGGCTGTGCACCTCTGGGCAGTAAGGTGCGACAGGGTTTCTCTGATACTCAAAGCAACCTGAGCTCAGAGAGAAAAAATTGTAGAGCATATTCTGAAGAGGATATAAAAGAAATGAACTGGAAACCCAAAATGTTTTCTTTTGGGGTCCACACTTGGCCATATTTAGGGGTTACTCCTGGCTTTTCGCTCAGGATTACTCCTGGCGGTGCTTGGGCAACCACATGGGATGCCAGGAATCAAGCTGGGTCAGCCACATGCAAGGCAAATACCCTACCCGCTGTGCTATCGTTCCAGCCCGGAATCTCCAAATGTTTGATAAAATAATATGACTGGTTATATAATATTCATCTAACTATATTCTGAATTATGGTAGCTTCCACAATTTTGTATTTGTAGGTCTTAATGTTTATGTGTGAAATATTTTTCGCACTTTAAGCATATTTGTGTATATGTATTTTAATTTCAGATTCCAGATGACGTGAGAAGGAGACTTAATATAGAAATGCATTCAGTAGTCAAAATAACTCAAGTGGAAACCATCCCCAGATTCCAAGATTCCTAAAACTACAACCTAGAGAAAACTTAGTGAGTACAGTTGAAATGTTATACTGTAATAGTTTACATACATTGTCGCATTTCTGGTTGCTTTGATCACTTGATCACTTGAATCCGTTATTCATCGATTTGCTCGAGCGGGCGCCAGTAACATTTCCATTGGACCCTATCACGTGCCAATGTAGCCCAAATGGCATCTGGTTGATTCAGGAATATGAAGAGCCTCAAACCGTTCCTTCAGGGTCTTGACAAGGAAGTCTGACCATCTTGTAGGTGGGCTGCCACGTCATCTTTTGACATCCCGTGGGATCCAGTCGGTAACGGCTCTAGTCCAGCGGTTGTCTCCAAATCGTATTACATGTCCAGCCCATCTGATTTTCGATGCCTTGGCAAACGAGACAGTGTCCCTGATTCTGGAATAGCGACGGAGGTCAGAACTCCAGATTCCTTCTCTCACTTGAGTGAGGCGTGATATCCCAAGCATAGCTCTTTCGATTCCTCTCTGGGAGACCCGAATAGCATTCTCATCCTGCTTTCGTAGGGCCCAGGTCTCTGGTTGCTTTAGTTAAGTCAGAATACTGGCGGTAAGGTCTTGCATACCCCCAACTCAGGTTCGATCCTCAGCACCGATATGGTCCCCTGAACCCCATCAGGAGTGATCCTGAGCACAGAGCCAGGAATAAGCTCAGCACTTCCATGTATTGTCCCCAAACGAAAACTAATAATTCAATATTCCTTTTTGTTAGAAGGGCATCGAAAAATCATGATTTTCCCTTATTTATTGTGTATAAATCATGTAAGGAGGCTATTTTAATCATTTTAAAGTGTACAGTTGATCGACAGTACAAAAAGGGGGGTGTAAAGAGAGAGAGGAAAAAGTGCCCACCATAGAGACAGGTTGTAACGGGGGTGGGGCTGGGAGGAAAACTGGGGACATTAGTGTTGGGAAATGTGTGCTGGTAGAGGGATGGGTGTTGGAATGCTATATGATTAAACCCCAATCATGAACAGCTTTGTAATGGTCTATCTCATGTTGAGTCAATTAAAAACATATTATAGGCTGGAGCAATAGTACAGAGTTTATTAATACTTGGTGGGAATATCAGTACCATGACTAATTATCAGGGACAAAAGAAAGTGACTTGGGCTTGTATGGGTTTGTTTCATGTAGAAAAACACTTTACAAAAAGGCATCAAGTCTGCACTGCAGTCAGGAGAAAAAGGGTACAAGTCACCCTCCTCGCACAGTTCCCCACCCATTAGTTAAGAAAATGCTTGTCCGGGGATGGCCGATTATATGCCATCTGTCAGGACACAGCCATGTGCCCCCGCAGCTCCAAGTAGGGAGCTAGGGCATTTGCACTCCTAATTGTAGAGAGAGGGCCCAGGTTAAAATGGTTCTTGAAGGAAATAGATTATGGAAAGTGTATCAGCTGGGCAGAGAGAAAATAGTGTTTAAAATATTGCTGCTTGGTGCCGGAGCAATAGTACACAGGTAGAGCATATTTTGCTTTGCACATGGCCGACTAGGGTTTGATCCCCGGCATCCCATGTGGTCCCCTAGCACCGCCAGGAGTAATTCCTGAGTGTAGAGACAGGAGTAACCCCTGAGCATCACCGGTGTTGACCAAAAAGCCAGCCAAAAAAAAAAAATGCTGCTTAAACCAGTGTCTCAAATCCACACTATCCTCATTGTCCTCTGATGCCAAACTCTGAATCTTGACCATGACAGTGAGCATCCTTCATGGTTTTGTTTAGTACATTTTAGATTATGCTAGCAGGATAAGCTGCTTAAATAGGTCGTAGGCCTCAGATAAATGCCAAGTATTAGGATAATGATTTGCTAATGAGTACTTTCTCTCTGGCAGTCTAAAGATGTAAGTGAAGACGACATAAAATCGGTGTTCTTTTCATGGGTACAGCAGTCTACTACTACCACACTTCCTTTAATAGTATCAGAGGAAGAAGACATTAAACTGAGAATTAAAGATGGTAGGTGCATTTTATTTATTTTGCTGATTTTTTTCATTGAAGTCATACATTTTTTTTCATTTTTTTTTTCAACTTGTGACTTGTGAACAGTCAGTGTACCTAGTGGCAGATAAGCAGATTTGACATGCTGGAGAATGCCTTTATCTAAATTTCAGTAAATTTGGTATTTAAATTTAAATCATTTCACCTCAGCTCTAGTACTAACTCTGCACCCACTACTTTCTTTCCAATAGGGTTGAAGGAGTTTTGTCTGAATATAGTTCATTCTTGGGGAAAAGAAAAAGAAAAAAAATACTTTTCTGTTGAGTACCAGTCTTCTGCAAAAGATCTCACTACAAGTAATTATATATTGAATAGTAAATGAATTGACATTTATCACATGTGATTGATATAAAGTGTGGATTTACCTGTATGTGCATCATAAAATGCATAAGAGGAATAACTTGATTTAAAATATTTTTTATTATCTTTTTATTTAAACAAATATCTTAAATTTAAAATCAATACCTTGGTGGAAATTAAGTTTCAAAAAATAATTGATTTAAAAAAAATAGTTGATTTTGTTAACTGGCAAATGGATCATAGTTTTAAATTCTTCTACTAATAAAACAAAAATTACTTTTAGGGTTGTGAATTATTTTATTAGGGTTTAATTTTTTATACTTGTATTCTCACTTGCAGTTTTGATTCATTACCCTTATTATTTTAACAGTTTTAAAATTCTGAATTCACAAATATCTGATTACTTTTCTTCTAGAACTATTTTGAAAGTGGTCATTTTAGAATATTATGTCTATATATGATATTCATTCTTGTGATTACAGAATCAAAGGTGCTATCATCATTTTGAATTCTGTGATTTGGAACTAGACACATTGTTTCTTTACTTTTGAAATACAATTTAATAAATAGCACCAGTCAAGGAAGATACAGTTATAAGAGTTATAAAAAGCTGGCTAGAGTGATAGTACAGTGGGTAAGGCCTTGCCTTGCATGCAGCTTCCCCAGTCTCCATCCCCACCGACTCATATGGTCCTCAGGGACCTGCCAGGAGTGATTCCTTACCCCACTGGATATGTAACCAGTGTCCCAGCCCCTCACAAAAGAAATTTTTTGGGACTGGAGAGATAGCTGGTAGGGCACTTGCTCTGCATGCAGGTTTGATCCCTAGCATCCCATATGGTCCCCTGGAGTAATTGCTGAGTGCAGAACTAGGAGTTGGCCCTGAGCACAGCCTTGTATGACCCCCCAAAAACAACAACAAAATAATTGTGAAATGACTAAATGTGGTGCAAATAAAAATATAAACTATTCTGGCAACGACTTTTTTTTTTTTTTTTTTTTTTTTGGGTCACACCCGGCAATGCTCAGGGGTTTCTCCTGGCTCTGCACTCAGGAATTACTCCTGGCGGTGCTTGGGGACCATATGGGATGCCGGGATTGAACCCAGGCCGGCAGAGGCCGGCCCCGTAAGGCAAACGCCCTACCGCTGGGCTATCGCCGGCCCAGGCAACGACATTTTTAAAAAAATTTTTTCTTTAAATTTTTGGGTCCCACCTGGCAATGCTCAGAGATAACTCCTGGCTCTGCACTGAGGAATTACTCCCGTGGTGCTTGGGGAACCATATAGGACACCAGAGATCAAACCTGGGCCAGCTGCGTTCAAGGCAAACACACTACCTGCTGCTGTACTATCACTCTGGCCCCGACATTCTTTACTACTTTTTGATTATACTTATTTTGTTCTTTGAGCCAAAATATTGTCAGTACTATTTTAAGGAGTGATCTTGCATGTACAATATATCTTTTCTCCCCAGTGAAACAGAATCAGCAATTCAGTTTCCTGGGACCTGATAAAACAGGCAAAATACGTACTTTTGAAATGTAAACCTGATTTTTCCTTGCTACTATAGGTCCTTCTAGATCCTATGGTAAAAGAAGAAAACAATGAGGAAATTGACTTTATCCTTCCTTTTTTAAAGCTGAACTGCTTGGGGTAAGAAGTTATAGCCAAACTAGCATGTTTTAGAGGCATTTTTACAATTTTTTCAGAAGAGTTTTTGTGTAAAATTTATAAATTATTAATTTACAAATACAAAATCAGTGAGTAATTTTACTAATGCATTAGTAGATTTTATTTAAGGATTGTCTGCTTCCATACCTAGATTAATAATTTGTCTTGTCTTCTTAGATAACTAAAGGTCTGAAGTTTATTAGTAATTTTACTTTGAAAATTGATATTTAAGAAGAAATCAACTATAATGACCTGGATCATAGGTGCTTAAATAAAATAATGATTCTTAACATTTATTTTAAAAGTTAATCCAAAAATATTAGTTGAATATTTTAAAATATTTTAAATTAAGTTATTCCTTTATTGTTGTTACTGTAATAACTTTACTATTGTTAATGGAATTCAAGCTTGAATACAAATCTGAAAGATGCTCCTGATATTTTATCTCTAATATAAGAACCTCATGTAAAATTTACCTCATAATTCTTCACAGTAGCCGTTAGCAGTGGGGTAGCAGGGATTTGATTTCCTGAGATAGTATAATCTTCAAAGTGTTTTAGTGAAAAGATTAAGCTTTCATAATATTTCTTTTTTTTCTTTTTGTGGGTCATACTTGGCGATGCTCAGGGGCTACTCCTGGTTCTGCATTCAGGAATTACACCCGGTGGTGCTCAGGGGACCATGTGGGATGCCAGGAACCGAACCTGGGTCAGCAGTGTGCAAGACAAATGCCCTACCTGCTATGCTATCGCTCCAGCCCCATGCTTTCATAATATTTCATGTGCATAATAATCCAGGTAGAAAGTAAAGTCTTTTCTGTTAAGACTAATTTTTGGAATTTTGGATGTTTCTGTTATACATTAAATGATACATTCAAAAAGTGAGTTGAAGGGGTCAGAGTGATAGAACAGCATGCAAGGCAAGCCTTTGCATCTCATTTGGTCCCCCAAGTACTGCCAGGAGTAATTCCTGAATGCAAAGCTAGTATTAACCTGAGTATCCCTAGATACTAGAGATACTAGTACCCCTGAGTATCCCAAAAGAACAAAAACTCAAAAACAAAAATATATACTTCAGAAGTTACAAATTGGAGAAAATTAGTTTTTGGTTAGTGTAACACTAAATTAAAATTTCTATTTATGGGGCCAGAGTGATAGTCCAGCAGGTAGGGCATTTGCCTTGCGCGTGGCTGACCTGGGTTCAATCCCCGGCATTCCATATGGTCCCCTGAGCATTGAGTGCAGAGCCAGGAATAACCCCTGAGCATTGCTGGGTGTGACCCCCCAAAAAAAAAAAAAAAGCAAAAACAAAATTTCTATTTATGTCAGCAAGAGTGCTTGCCTTGCACATGGCTTATTCTGATTTGATCCCTGGCACTTTCTGTGGTTCCCTAAGCACTCCAGGAGTGATTCCTGAGCACTGCCAGGTGTGAGCAACTTCCCCGCAAAAAAAAAAAAAAAAAAAAAAAAACCTCACACAGAAAAATTTCTTTATGATTATTAAAATTTTCCCAGTTATAATTATTGATCAACGAAGCAAAATGCATTTTGAGGGTGTGTTTTATGTGTTAAGGCAAATTCCTAAAGGAGTGAGTGCTTGTAGGGCAAAACCTTTAGTGGTGCATTCATTTGAAAAGGGAAAAAACTGGATTTAAAAGCTGTGACTCTGGTTTGGCATTCTTCAGTGTACTTTCTATCAAAGGAGAATTTCTAAGATGAACTAGGGGCCGGAGCGATAGCACAGTAGCGGATAGGGTGTTTGCCTTGTACGCAGCTGACCTAGGTTTGATCCCCGGCATCCCATACGGTCCCCCGAGCACCTCCAGGAGTAATTCCTGAGTGCATAGCCAGGAGTAACCCCTGACCGCTGCCAGGTATGACCCAAAAGAAAAAAAATCATGAACTACGCCTGAACATTTCAGAATTTTTTAAAATAGATATTATCCAGCGCCCGGTGTTGTATCATATTGTGACTTGCCTGTTTTGCAGAGGTGTGTGTTCCATAGGCATCTCCTCCATAGAACACATCACTCAGAGCCTCCTGGGCCGCCCTCTCTCATGGCAGCTCATGGCCCTCATGGCAGGACTTAGGAATGGAGGCCTTTTGCTCACAGGAGGGAAGGTATGTGCTAAAATATGCTCACTTTCACTAATAAGAAGGTTTAATTCCTCTCTCTGGGTTTTCATTTTCTCTTATATGTGCTTGTTAATATAAGATGTGGGAAGCATTCTTTCATTTCATAATTTTGAGTGCCTTTTATTAAATATTAGGGGAAAGGTGATATTGAATAAGACTAATGCTTTCCCTGCCCCCCTTACAGTTGATTTGATTCTATGATTTTCCTTAATGATAAGATCTATTGATTTTCAATATTGAACCAGCCTTTCATCCCTGTAAAAACAAACAATGCAACTGTACTTTGCTAACATGCTCAGTGGAGTCACTCGGAAGAAAAGGGAGGGACGAGTATTTTTGAAGTAATTCTTTCCCAGTTATCCTACAGTCTCTCTGACACCTTCCTGAATCCAGATCCTCACTCTCCTTCCTAAGTTTACTTTATGCTAAATGTCACCTACTGTAACGTGATCATAAAGGTCCAGGGATCTGTTGGATTCTTTTGCTCCAACTTTGTTTATTGGCACGTAATGTTGGGTAGTATTTGATTGATGAGACTGATCTTGATGATTGCCATAGTGACAGAAGATATTTCTGCGACTGAATATATTAACTTTCTAATGAAACAACTGTTTTCTAGGGATGTGGAAAGTCAACATTAGCCAAGGCAATCTGTAAAGAAGCATATGATACATTGGATGCCCATGTGGAGATAATTGACTGTAAAGCTTTACGAGGTATGAATGCAGTTAAAACTGTACACTCCCTCTGATGTAGCTAGAAATGGCATTATTTAATGTTCTTATTTAGTGAATACAATGTCTAACATTTCTTTTTAGCATTTAGTCATTGGAATAGCTTAGGAATTTTGAATTTCTAATTTTTTTAAATTCTTTTTTATTATACCACCATGAGATACACATTTACAAAGCTGTTCATGTTTGGGTTTCAGTCACACAGTGTTCCAGCACCCATCCCTCCACCGGTGCCCATTTCCCCACCACCACATGACTCCAGAATCCTTCTCCCCTCCCCAGAGATTTCTATGCTTTTTTTTTTTTTTTTTTTTGCTTTTTGGGTCACACCCAGCAATGCTCAGGTGTTTCTCCAGGCTCTACATTCAGGAATTACTCCTGGCGGTGCTCGGGGACCATATGGGATGCCGGGATCGAACCCAGGCCGGCATGTGCTGGCGCGCTGGAAGGCAAACGCCCTACCCGCTGGGCTATCGCTTTGGCGCATAAGAACAAAATTTTATCTCTTTACATGCACTTACAGATGTTAAGGGTTTTATTCATTTATTTTTAACTTTTAATTTTATGTTTTCTATTCTTTGAAAATGAAAACCTTATAATTCAGGAATTTTGAAGCCAAATTTGATTGAAGTAAAACAACTCTAAACTGCTACATCCATGTGCAATTTTACCTAAATTCTGAACCTTTACTCTCATTTAGATTTTCCTCCATCCTGCCCACACTTTACTGTTTTGTTATTAGACATCAGAAATTATCTGTGGAATGAGGCTAGGAATAAATAAATATAGATAGAAATTATAGTAGCATATTCTTTTTTTTCAGTATTGAAAAAAAATCCAGCGCTTTTTCTGAGTCCCTTTGAAGCTATATTAATTAAACCTTGTTCATGATTAACAAATTGTTATGATTGGCATATGTTTCAAATACTTCATTGAAATCAACTTTGAGCATTTTAGTGCCGTTATAAGGGAAGTTTGAAATTCCTTGCTCTGTGGTAACACTGAAATCACTTCCTACCCTTTGTATTAAGGGAAAAGGCTGGAAAACATACAAAAATCTCTGGAGGCAGCTTTCTCGGAGGCTGCATGGAGGCAACCTTCTGTTGTTCTGCTTGACGACCTGGACCTTATTGTTGGCCTGCCTGCACTTCCAGAACACGAGCACGGGCCCGACTCCGTGCAGAGCCAGCGACTTGCGTATGGTAACTCTTCCATTCATAGGCTTCAGGCCCTTGTGTGTAGTCAGACAGCGTTGTCAGTCTTCATGGTCAATTTGCTCTCTTCAGTGAAAAAAATATGTGCTATGTTGTGTCACTTTTTTGGGGGGGTCAAACCCAGCAGTACCCAGGGCTTACTCCTGGCTCTGCTTAGGGATCACCCCTGATGGGCTCAGGGGACCATATCGGGTGCCAGGGATAAAATGAGGGTTGACTATGTGCAAGGCCAATGCCCTCCTTGCTATACTGTTGCCCTGGCCTCATACTCCACTTTAAAACTCAATTTTAAGTTATCATTTAAAATTATTTCAGGGCCATAGCAATAGCACAGCGGGTAGGATGTTTGCCTTGCATGCGGTCAATGCAGGTTCGATCCCTGGCATCCCATATGGTCCCCCAAGCACCACCAGGAGTAACCCTGGAGCATTGCGAGGTGTGACACAAAAAGCAAAAAAAGGGGCGGAGCGATAGCCCAGCGGGTAGGGCGTTTGCCTTGCACGCGGCCGGCCCATGCCGGCCAGGGGTTCGATCCCCGGCATCCCATATGGTCCTCTGAGCACCGCCAGGAGTAATTCCTGAGTGCAGAGCCAGGAGAAACCCCTGAGCATTGCCGGGTGTGACCCTAAAAGAAAAAAAAAAAAAAAAAAAAAAATTATTTTGGCATGGGGCATGTTTGATTTGTGGAAAGCACCCAGTAGTCTTCAGGGGCTATGCCCAGCTGGGTGCTCAGGGACCAGGTGGTACTGGGAATTGAACTCAGCCTACTGAATGCAAAGCATGTGTCAGCCTGTTGAGTTCTTTAGTCCCTAGGTTTTTGCTTGTTTTTTTTTTTTTAAATGAATATATAGTTTTAAATTTACATGTTTATATTTACTAGGCTTTCACACTATTTTGCTTAATTCTAGCTTTAAACAATATCATGAAAGAACTTATTTCTATGGGGGAGTTTGGTCGCACTCATTGCCACCAGCCAGTCTCAGCATTCTCTGCATCCTTTACTTGTGTCTGCTCAAGGGATTCATCTATTTCAGTGCGTTCCAGCATCTTCAGCCTCCTAATCAGGTAACGTTCTCCTTGTGAAGATCACTGGCATATGCCCCTCCTTACAGCATCTTTTTTTATTTAATGATGAATGACTTAGAACTTAGGCTAACATAAATGGTTTTTAGAATATTGAAAAGTTGGGGCCAGCAGGTCCTTGGCACCACATATGACTCCCTGAGCACAGCCAGGTGGAACCCCCAATCCAAAACAAACAAAAGTCAACATATGGTGCCTATTGTGTTAGATGCACAGCCTTTTTGGGGGGAAGCTGGAGGTTTGGGGGGGTACCACCTGACATTGCTAGAACTTCTTGCTTTGAACTCCTGGGTCACTCCTAACAGCCTCCCGGGGACCATTTGGGTTGCTGGGGATCAAACCAGGTTGGCCGCATGCAGGGTGAGCATGTTACCTGCTGTGCTATCGCCTCCAGCTCCCCAGATGCACAACTTTTTAAAAAGCATATTTAAATTCTATTCCATGTAGGGGCCAGAGCGATAGCACAGCGGGTTGGCATTTGCCTTGCACATAGCCAGCCTGGCTTCAATCCTCGGCATCCCATATTCTCCTCTGAGCACTGCCAGGAGTAATTCCTGAGTGCAGAGCCAGGAGTTACCCCTGAGCATTTCTGGGTGTGACCCAAAAGCCAAAAAAAAAAAAAAAAAATTCCATGTAAAATAAGAAAACCATTCTTTTTTTTTAATCAATTAACTTTTTTGTTTTGTTTTTTTCTGGGCCATCCCCAACAGTGCTTAGGGGTTACTCCTGGCTCTGTGCTTAGGAATTACTACTAGTGGTGCTCGGGAATACATGGGATGGCGGGATTGAACCTGGGTCAGCCATGTGCAAGGCAAATGCCCTACTCACTGTTCCTTCATTCTGGCCTGAATTATTCCTTTTTCTAAAACTAATTTTTAATTTGCTATTTAAGTTACTGCATTTTGACATATATTTCAGGTGTACAGTATTAAAATCAACATGTGTATGGGCTGTATTAACTTCTCCACTGAAGGTCCAAACCATCTGAAATACTACTCTCTACTTTTAAAGAAAAAAATTTTGAGAAAATGTTCTTTTTTCATTAAAGGTGGCTTTTTTTTTTTTTTTTGTTACACCCAGTGCTCAAAACTTACTTCTGGCTTTGTGCCTAGAAATCACTCTTGGTGGGGCTTCAAAGAATGTAGAGGATGCCAGGGATTGAATCTGGGTCAGCTATGTGCAGGGCAAATACTCTGCCCACTGTACTATTTCTCCTACCCAGTTTTCTTTTTTCCTATTATTTCATTTAAGAGAATACAAGCTCTGAAGATTCTGAACTGCTTAATTTCTGACTGTTGAGGTTTAAGTTTTAAAAATTAAAATTGTATTTATTGGGGGAGTTTAATTGAAGCATAGTTGGCAGTAGAATTGTTTATATTTAAAGTGTACAATGAGAATTGACATACTGTGAAGTATGTTTGCAAGTTAATTGATTATGCTTTTTTTTTTTTTTTTTTTTTTTGCTTTTTGGTCGCACCTGATGATACTGGTGGTGCTCAGGGGACCAAATGGGATGCTGGGGATTGAACCCAGGATGACCACATACAAGGCAAACGCCTTACCTGCTGTACTATCTCCCTGGCCCCTGATTATGCATGTTAAAGGAGATCATCCAAAACCTTGTGTTACTTATTTTAGCTTTTTTCCTTTTTTTTTTTTTTTTTGCTTTATTTTTTTTTTTGGGGGTCACACCTGGCAATGCTCAGGGGCTACTCCTGGCTCTGCACACAGGAATTACTCCTGGTGGTGCTGGGGGACCATATGGGATGCCGGGGATCAAACCCAGGCCGGCAGGCCGGCCGTGTACAAGGCAAACGCCCTACCCGCTGGGCTATTGCTCCGGCCCCTTAGCATTTTTTCTTAACAAAGAGAAAAATGCTGGGACCAAAGAGGGTAGGTTGCTTGCCTTGATTGAACCTGGGTTCAATCCCTAGCACTCTAATGGTACCCCGAGCATCACTAGGAGTGATCCCTGAACACCACTGGGTGTGGCCACAAAACAGGGGGAGGAAACAGCAAATAGATCTTTTTGGGGATGATTGGCGGTTGGCACAGCCAGCAGTGCTTAGGGATTACTCCTGGTTCTGTGCTCAGATATCCCACCCGATGGAGCTGGTGCCAAGGAATTCACCATGGTTGCCCAAGGCAAGTGCCTTAACCCCTGTATTCTTCTCTCTGGCCCCAGATCTTTTAAAGTCTTAGCTAATTTTTCTTCTCCCTTCCATCTGTTGTTGTGGTGTGTTAGAGGTCACAGCATTAGTTATGGTGTTCTAGGGTTTACACATACATGGTTGAGGAGTTTGCATTCTTGGCTGGGTAGAGTGGGGGTCCCATACACTTGGTTCTGGTACTTGCAGACTCAGTTGTGGTATGCTGAGGGTGCATATAGTGTTTTGTGTTTTAAAGCAATGCCAAGAATTACACCACCAGAGCCAGAGATCACATTCCAAGGTGGTGTGGAATAGTTTTGGGGATCAATCTTTCAGGTTCACACATGCAAGATAAGTGCCCTGCCACATCCTCGGGTCTTTAACAATTGTTATAACCGGTCCCCTTTGGGCTTATGATGGCAGTAAGCTCAAAGAAATATGTCCTAGTAAGGTATATTAGCAAGTATACCTTAATATGTTTACATTCTTATCTAGCATCTAAATTTTTTTTTCCTTTTTGGGTCACACCTGGTAATGCTCCGGGTTACTCCTGGCAGCACTCAGGCCCCTAGCATCGAAATTCTTCTTCCTAATTCTTCTTCTTAATGCTTAGTCTCCTCCTTCTTCTCCTCCTCCTCCTTCTCCCCTCCCACTTCTTCTTCCCACACCGGGCAGTGCTCAGGGATTACTCCTGACTCTGCGCTCAGGGATCATTCTTCACAGACATGAGGGGACATATGTGGTGCTGTGGATTGAACAAAGGTTGGGCATATGCGAGGCAAGCACCCTACCTCTCTATACTGTCACTCTAGCCCCCTCTAGTTAATTCTCATCTCAGTGATCATCCCCTGTGCTCATTAGCTTACTAAAGATCAAAGCATTGTACCAGAATAGTAGTGGTATTAGATATTGAATAGTCTTAGAAATAAGATTTATAGGCAAAAACAAATGAAGTGGTATTATTTAAAGAAATCTTCTGGAGCCAGTGAGATCGTGCCAAGGGTTAGACCACAGGCTTTGCATGTAAGCAGTCCAGCTTCAACCCTTGGCACTGTGGTTTCTTGAGCACCCACAGGTATGGTGCTAAAATCATAACAAAATCTTACTGGAAAAGGAAATAATATTTATCAATTTGATTTTTTTTTTTACAGTTTTACTGAAGTAAAGTGGACGACCCAAATTCACTAAAGTGTGCAATATTTCCAGAATGGTGCTATCAGTTTGCTCAGGGGTTACTCCTGGCTCTGTGCTCAGGGGTTACTCCTGGCGGAGCTCAAGGGACCATATAGGATGCCAGGGATCGAACCCGGTCGGCATGTACAAGGCAAACGCCCTACCCCCTGTGCTATTGCTCTGGCCCCGCTATCAGCATGTTTAAGGGAGCAAACACTTCCATTCCTTTGAGAATTTTCCGTGCTCTTTTGCAGTCTATCATTGTTCCCTCCATCAAAACATACTGATTTGCTTTCTGTAACTGTAGCCTGTGTCAACCTGATAATTATCTGTTGTAAAATTTGCAAGTAAGTAAAATTAAAATTTTGAATTTTGTATTCTTTTCTTCAGGAGCAAAGATGTGAAATTTTGCATCACATAATAAAAAATAAACTGGATTGTGAAATTAACAAGTTCATTGATCTTAACCTGCAACAGATAGCTAAAGAAACAGAAGGCTTTGTGGCCAGAGATTTTACTGTGCTTGTGGACCGAGCTATACATTCTTGTCTCTCTCAACAGAGTGTGTCAACTAAGGAGGGTATGTGGAACTGTTTGTTAAAACCAAAACTTAAAGGCTGGAGAGATAGTACAGGTGGGTAGGGAGTTGTGGCTGACATGGGTTTCATTCCCAACACCCGTAATGGTCCCCTGAGCCCACAAGGAGTATTCTGAATGCAGAGCCAGGAGTAAGCTCTGAGCATTAGCCAGGTGTGGCCCAGAAACCAAAATCAAAAAATAAACCTAGCCTCCCTGCCAAAAAAAAAAAAATTTGAGATCTCAAGATAGTACAAGGATTAAGGTGCTTGCTCTGCATGTGACTGAACCAGGTTCAATCTCTGGCATTACATGTGGCACCAACCATTACCAGAGGTCACTACTGAGCACAGAAACAGGAGTAGCCCCTGAATACCACCAGGTATGGCCCAAAGTCTTCTACCCCTTCCAAATAACACCAAAACTTGAAATCTTTCCAGTATGGGAAAATGCAATTGTAGTTAAGCAAGAAAATCCCATTTAGTATTCAAGTAAGCATTTGAATAGAAAATTGACCTTTTTTTTTCCTTTTTGGGTCACACCCAGCGATGCTCAGGGTTACTCCTGGCTCTGCGCTCAGGAATCACTCCTGGCACTGCGTGGGAGACCATATGGGATGCCGGGATCGAACCGGGTCGGCTGCATGCAAGGCAAACGCCCTACCCACTGAACTATCACTCCAGCCCGAAAATTGACCTTTCCAGCTAAGATAACATACTTCAGAAATGTATATACAAATATGACTTCCACAAAAATTTTTCCTTTTTTTTTAAAAAACAGAATTAGTTTTAACAACTTTGGACTTCCAAAAGGCTCTCCAAGGATTTATTCCTGCATCTTTACGAAATGTTAACCTGCATAAACCTAGGGACCTGGGCTGGGATAAGATCGGGGGACTACATGAAGTGCGGCAGCTGCTCATGGATACTATCCAGTTACCAGCCAAGGTACTTAATAAACTCAGAGTCTCAGAGGACCCGCTGAATCCTTGCTTCAGCTTTATGTGTTGGCTTGCTTAGTCTTTTTCATTCATAAGTAGTGAGTATCCAGATGTTCAGCAGTAGTTTGGTATTTTAATAATTTAAAGCAATTATTTGATATATTCCTTGCCCCTGTACAAAGAAAGTAGAGTGATATATACCATAAATGTGTTGATATGAATCGCACAATTCTTGTATTTTGCTTGAATCATTCCAGATTATATTAAAGCACAGTGAACTGTCAGCTGCAGTTTGAACAGGGACAGGAATAAGCAGACCAGGCAGAAGACAGGATAAAGGGAACAGAGGTAGAGTATTCTTCAGAAAGCCAAGTCTTGGGGAACTAGTGTCAGAGCCCTGGGAGAGAAGGATCATTGAATGAGATTAGGGACCTACACCAAGAAGTAAAGAAAGGGTGAGAAAAGACCTCCATTACCTACAACTGGTTGAAGAATCCTTAGAACTGAACTCTAGTACCTGGGACATATATCATGCCTCATGCATATGGGACGTAGCCCAGTACTGCGAGTTGAAAGTGAGAGCACATGGGCCTGGAAGGACTTGCCAAGTAAACCATGACCCCAAATGCTGGGCTAGCCACGAGGCAGTAGTATCCATATACATGTCGGCCATAAGCATTACTGCTGAATATGGGGCCTCTTTCAGATTAGAATGTAGAAAAGAGGTTGGAATTTTGTTGGTGGGTGTAAGTAGGTAACGTAATAAGGGAGGAACATCTCTATTCTGTTGCTGATAGTAGCATGTTTGGCTGACTTGTTCAGAATGTTCTTGCTCTGTGAAAAGCTGGTGATGCAAAAGCTAATAAATCACTTGCTCATCATGGAAACTCCTGGGAGAGGTTATTGTTATGATCACTATGCACGCATGTCTACTCATTTCTCTATGAATATATTTAATTAGATAGCTGCCATAACTTGCCCTGTGAACAATACAAATAGAAATAAGTGTCAGAAGACTGGTTTTTATTTTATTTTCTTACCCCATTGTGTAGTATTTTATAATGTTAAAGACAAAACCAAAACAGTAAACAGGCTTCTTGGTAGAGTGGGTAATGCCCCGTATTTGATCCCCGGCACTGAAAAAAGTCATTTAGGCGTGAAAGGGGTAGCCCCAGTTATGTAAGGAGCCAGCTTCACGTCCTGATACTGCCACAGGTACCACCATACACAGAGACTGGCAAAGCTGGGAAAAAGATGGGTGAAGTAACATTGCTTTATATAGAATATATTCCTTAGCCCAACTGGAGAAAAGTCTGTGAGTTTCCATGTTACTTTGAGTAGAAAATTCTATTCTTTTCTTGTGTACTATTTAAAAATGAAGCATGTATTGCTATTCAGATACTGAGCTATTTGTTTTACACTTAGCTATCTTATGTCTGTGCTCTTTAGTATCCAGAATTATTTGCAAACTTACCTATACGACAGAGAACGGGAGTGCTGATGTACGGTCCTCCTGGGACGGGAAAAACTTTACTGGCTGGAGTAATTGCACGAGAGAGTGGAATGAATTTTATTAGTATCAAGGTATGGTTTTCATTTATTTTATATTGAGGTTAACTGTACATAACATACAGTCAGCTACTTCAAGGTGCGTAATTCAGAGGCATTATTCATTCATAGCACTGTAACTCCTACCTCTCTTCTCAAAACTGTTGTCTTTGGGTCACACCCAGTGGTGGTCAGGGTTTACTCCTGGTTCTGCACTCAGGAATCACTCCTGGTGGGTTTAGGGTGCCACGTGGGGTCCCAGAGAACAAATCTGGGTCAGTCACGTGCAAGACAAACACCCACCCACTGTAGGGCACACTCCGACTCCTCTCTTCAAAACTTTTTTCTTTAATATTTTATTATACCACCGTGAGATATACAATTACAACGTTGTTCGTGTTTGGAGGTTTCGGTCACATAGCGTTCCAGCACCCCGCCCTCCACCAGTGCCCATTTCCCACCACCAGTGTCCCCAATTCCCTCCCCCTCCCATAGCCTGCCTAAATGGTAGGTTCTTTATCTCTTTTCTCTCTCCCTCTCTTTTCCTTCTCTTACATATTGTGGATTGCACTACATACACTTAGAGGCCATCATGTGCATTTTTTTGCCTGTATTTAATGCTCAGTTCTAGGTTGGTATTAGTCCTTTCGACATTTATTTGCACATGTTCCCTTCTCTGACTTACCTAACCTCTGACTCCCACACGTTTGTGGTAATTTCCACTTTAGGTAAGACCTGATCCACATTTCGCCTGACATTGGACTTTGGTATTATAATATGTATGTATTACATATTTAAGGCAACTTTTGCCTTTTGGGCCTTTTGCTCTTTGGCCTTTTGCTCCTTCTGGGTAGGACTCAGCTTGGGTGAGATCCTCTCTCTCTTTGGTGGGAGACTTAGGCTCTTTTGTATGGTCTAAGTTCGGACCAGAGCTAAAATTTGTTCAAAAAAAAATAAAATAAAATTTGTTCATTATATTGGAGTGCTGTGGAAGAGCTTTGGTACTATTAAAAGCCTTTTGGAACTGCACCGGACTCGTGAGTTTTCATCTGTTCTCCTGGCATCCTCGGAGGTAGAAGAGAACTTCTGCCCTGACACTGTCGGGGGACCCCCTGCGGTGTTCCCGACAATGATGTAATGACAGTTTTACCAAAGGCTGGTTTACAAGTAGCTATGGAGACTCGCAGACATGGGGCAGAGCTGCTACTGGCTCTCCCTGTGACCAGCCGCTCATGAGGTGCCCGGAAGGGATGGTGGGTTCTAGCCCTGGCCCACCATCCCAGCAGAGCCTCGCAACAAGCCAGAAGACCCCCCACTCCATGAGGGCTCCATTTTCCACATCCGGACTTCTCTCTCGTCAGACCTCCACCCAGCAGACCAGCCTATCAGCGCCTGGCTCATCGAAGTTCCACCCTGCAGCAGTCTTTCTTAAATCCGGCTCAGGTTTGCTGGTCCAGAGACTCGCAGACATGGGGCAGAGCTGCTACTGGCTCTCCCTGTGACCAGCCGCTCACGAGGCGCCCGGGAGGGATGGTGGGTTCTAGCCCTGGCCCACCATCCCAACAGAGCCTCACAACAAGCCAGACGATCCCCCACTCCATGAGGGCCTCCATTTTCCACATCCGGACTTCTCTCTCATCAGACCTCCACCCAGCAGACCAGCCTATCAGTGCCCAGCTAGCGCGCCGCTTCGCGCCACGCCGGTTCATCAATAAATGCTGGACTTATGGGGGCCGGAGCGCTAGCCCAGCGGGTAGGGCGTTTGCCTTGCCGGCCGGCCTGTGCCGGCCTGGGTTCGATCCCCGGTGTCCCATATGGTCCCCGGCGCCGCCAGGAGTAATTCCTGAGTGCAGAGCCAGGAGTAACCCCTGAGCATCGCCGGGTGTGACCCAAAAAGCAAAAAAAAAAAAAATGCTGGACTTAGAGATGCCTACAAGAGTATATGCTACCTGCACGGCAGAGCCTGGCAAGCTACCCGTGTTGTATTTGATATATATGCCAAATACCAGTAACAATTATAGACCTCATTCCAGAATGGATTGAGGCTCTTTATGTTCCTGGAGCAAGCAGATGCCTTGGGCTCTACTAGCATGAGACAGGACATATGGAGATGTTACTGGGGCCCGCTCGAGCAAATCGATGATGAACGGGAAGACAGTGATTACATATTATGGAGTAACCCCTGGAATAACCCCTGAGCATTGCCAGATGTGACCCAAAAAGCAAAAAAAAAAAAAAAAAAAAACCCCAATTCATTATTAAATAATTATTCAGTATGTTATGTGGCAGGCAGTTATTCTTTTGCGCTGGGGATTCAGCAGTGAACAAAGCCTTTTTTTTTTTTTTTTTTTGCTTTTTGGGTCACACCCGCAATGCTCAGGGGTTACTCCTGGCTCTGCACTCAGGAATTACTCCTGGCGGTGCTCGGGAGACCATATGGGACGCCGGGGATCGAACCCGGGCCAGCACAGGCCGGCCGCGTGCAAGGCAAACGCCCTACCCGCTGGGCTATCGCTCCGGCCCCTGAACAAAGCCTTTTGAAACAAACATTCTGTGAAGGAGAGACAATAGACATACTGAACAGCTCTGTGTACAGTCAGGTGCAGTAGAAAATCTACAGGAAGCCAAGACATGTCAGGAGTTAGAGTATCAGGAGTGGCCGCAGATATGAGTGTCTGGCAGTCTCTTTTTAGGACGTGGCAGTTTGCAGAGATCTAAGTTACATGAAACAAGCCGTAAGAATATATGGGAACGAATCTAATCAGAGGAAGCACGAACAGTAGTATATTTATTCTTTGTGCTTATTAATTTTAGACACCCATTGAGTCATATTAAGATTGTTCCTTGAATGCACTTAGGCTTTCAGTCAAATAAAAGTTACATTGTCTTTATAAAATTTTATCTTAATTCTGTCTTAATTTTATTTTTACTAACAGGGGCCAGAATTGCTCAGCAAATATATTGGAGCAAGTGAACAAGCTGTTCGGGACATTTTTATTAGGTAGGTTCGCTAAAATTTTTTTTTTGGAATTAACTTTTTATCAGACAAGTGTTTTTCAGTTTGAGGAACTGCTACTTAAAATTTATGATTTGCATGAATTGATAATAACCTAGGGGAAATTCTTTATTTCGCCAAATAACTTCTAAATATTGTATACCTTTATGTTAAATTTTTTTAAGTTACTTGCTTTTTAATTTATTTAAATTAGAGTCACACCTGGCAATACTTAAGGGTTGCTCCTGCTCTGCACTCAGGAATTTCTTCTTCTTCTTCTTCTTCTTCTTCTTCTTCTTCTTCTTCTTCTTCTTCTTCTTCTTCTTCTTCTTCTTCTTCCTCTTCTTCCTCTTCTTCCTCTTCTTCCTCTTCTTCCTCTTCTTCCTCTTCTTCCTCCTCTTCCTCCTCTTCCTCCTCTTCCTCCTCTTCCTCCTCTTCCTCCTCCTCCTCCTCCTCCTCCTCCTCCTTCTTTTTTTTTTTTTTTTTTTTTGCTTTTTGGGTCACACCCGGCAATGCTCAGGGGTTTCTCCTGGCTCTGCACTAGGAATCACTCCTGGAAGTGCTCGGGGAGTGGGGAGGACCATATGGGATGCCGGGGATCGAACCTGGGCCAGCACAGGCCAGCGTGTGCAAGGCAAATGCCCTACCCGCTGGGCTATCGCTCTGGCCCAGGAATTACTTCTGACAGTGCTCAGGGCACCATATGAGGTGCCAGGGATTGAACTTGGTCAGCTGCATGCAAGGCAAATGCCCTTCCTGCTGTGCTATCGCTCCAGCCCCTTGCTTTTTTTTTTTTTTCTTTTTGGGTTACACCCGCGATGCTCAGGGGTTACTCCTGGCTCTTCACTCAGGAATTACTTCTGGCAGTGCTCGGGGGACCTTATGGGATGCTGGGGATCGAACCTGGGTCGGCTGCATGCAAGGCAAGCGCCTTACCCGCTGTGCTATCGCTCCAGCGCACCCTTTTTTTTTTTTTATAGTAGATGTAGAAATGTTAATATTAGGAATAACGAGGGCATGAGCAAAAATCATGTTAAAATATGGAATATTAGAAATTAGAAATATTTATTAGAATATTTATTATGAGCTTTATTTCAGCATATTTGAAATTTGGGTGACAGGCTTAACTGCAGAAGTAAAAATATGAAGACTCTGTAAGAGAAAAATGAGTCACTAGTAATTTTATACCGATCAAACATCAGGCCCCAGTAGGTTTTCTAGGAGAGGTTTACTGGACTTTCAAGGAGCAGATCCTTCAGTCAGATGCTGTACCCAGACATCGCTTCCTTGTCATGCTTTGTTTTATCGAGTATTAGTTTTCTGTAATCTGCATCACAGATGTTCTGTATTGGGGCACTTCTCCTGGCTTCTGAGCTACCCCTTCAGCAATGGGATTGATAGACTTTTCAATTTAAAGAAAATTGGGTAATAAAATTAAGTCACAATTCAAATTATAAATAGAAAATAAACATATAATTTAAACATTTTCTAGGGAGTCAAAGAGATCTATTTATCAGGAAAGAAGGCACCTGCCTTGTACAGGACAGCCCCCCAGGCCCATATCCTGCATTGCACGGTCCAGGCACCCCCGGGTTTGGCCGAAACACCTACCTCTACACCCCAACAATGCATTTTCTAGAAAGCCCTTAAGAGCGATATCAAAATAATGAATTTGCCTTTTTTTTTTTTTTTTTTTTTTTTCGGTCACACCCGGCAATGCTCAGGGGTTTCTCCTGGCTCTACACTCAGGAATCACTCTTGGCGGTGCTCGGGGGACCATACGGGATGCCGGGGATCGAACCCAAGCCGGCATGGGCTGGCCGCGTGCAAGGCAATCGCCCTACCTGCTGGGCTATTGCTCCGGCCCCAGAATTTGCCAGCTTGCTTTTATTTATTTATTTATTTATTTATTTATTTATTTATTTATTTATTTATTTATTTATTTATTTATTTATTTATTGCTTTTTTGGGCCACACCCGCGATGCTTAGGGGTTTTCCCTGGCTCTGCACTCAGGAATTACTCCTGGCGGTGCTCAGGGGACCATATGGGATGCCGGGCATCGAACACGGGCCGGCACGGGCCAGCCACGAACAAGGCAAACGCCCTACCACTGGGCTATCGCTCCGGCCCCTGATTTTGCCAACTTTTAAATGGATGAAAGGCATAGACATTTTATAAAAAGTGAAAGTAGCAAATAAACATACAGAAAAATATTTGTCGGTAATAACAAAGTAGTACTTACTTCTATATTTTTAATTTTGGGGTCACACCCGGTGATGCTCAGGGGTTACTCCTGTCAGTGCTCAGGGCACTGAGCACATATGGAATGCTGGGAGTCGAACTCAGGTTGGCCATGTGCAAGGCAAATAGTCTCCCCGCTGTACTATGGCTCTGATGCCAAAGTAGTACTTGTTAACCAGTTTTTCTTCAGAGTGTATCTTTTGTTGTCCTACTGTTTATTAACTAGTTCAGTTAGAGGACGTGGTTTTATCCAAAACTGTTTAGTTACTGGGATTTAAATAGGCAGACAAGTGACAGTCTGAATAATGAGAGGTTCATTTGGATATTGATCTTAATCTGTTTCTGACGAAATGAATCTGAATAACCGAAGTGCCTACTGTTACAGATCTTAACATCCTCCTTGCCCTGAATTTTTTACCAATCTTTTTAATTGTCAGTGTAAAGGTTAAAATGAAAACATTTCTCATTAAATTTCTTTTGCTTCTCTTAAATTTTTTGTAACGCCTATTATATGTATTTTTAAATTTTCTTATTACTATTACATTACAATATTAGGGAAATAGTTTTATTAATTAAAAAAGAAAACCTGGGGCCGGAGCGATAGTCCAGTGGGTAGGGCATTTGCCTTGCACAGGGCCAACCTGGGTTCTATCCCCAGCATCCCATATAGTCCCCTGAGCACCACCAGGAGTAATTCCTGAGTGCAGAGCCAGGAGTAACCCCTGAGCATTGCCGGGTGTGACCCAAAAAGAAAAAAAAAAACCCTTTTATTTTAATCCCTGTCTAGAAGATATGGTTCTTAACACAAACACTAACCTAAGACCTAGTTTACTAACAACAGAATAAATTATGTATACTTTGCTTTACAAAAAAAAAAGGGGGTGCTGGAACAATAGTACATCAGGTAGGCATTTGCCTTGCATGTGCTCAACATAAGCTTGATCCCCAACATTCCATATGGTCCCCTGAGCACTGTCAGGAGCAATTTCCGAGTGCAGAGCCAGGAATAACCCCCTGAACATCGAAGGGTGTGACCCCCACCTGCCCCCAAAAAACACGGCTTATTATGTAGATGTAAATGACTGCATGTAGGAGTGAGTTTCTTTTTTTCTTTTTTTTTTTTTGCTTTTTTGGGTCACACCCGGCAATGCTCAGGGGTTACTCCTGGCTCTGCACTCAGGAATTACTCCTGGTGGTGCTCGGGGGACCATATGGATGCCGGGGATCGAACCCGGGCCGGCACAGGCCGGCCACGTGCAAGGCAAACGCCCCTACCCGCTGGGCTATCGCTCCGGCCCCAGGAGTGAGTTTCTTTGCAAATGCTGAAGCCCAGTTCAGATAATCAGTGTCGGTTCTCCCAGGGCACAGGCTGCAAAGCCCTGCATTCTTTTCTTTGATGAGTTTGAATCCATGGCTCCTCGAAGAGGCCACGATAACACCGGAGTTACTGACCGAGTCGTCAATCAGTTGCTGACTCAGCTGGACGGAGTAGAGAGCTTACAGGGTAATGACTGTAAATACGTAAATACATTCTGACAGAATTTCTTTTATTTTTAAAGGGAAGGGTTTCCTTTGATTTATCTACTTATTTATTTTTACTTATTTAAACACCATGATTTACGAAGTTTTTCACAATAGTTACTTCATTGTTCAACACCAATCCCGCCACCAGTGTGCCTCCACCACCACCAGAGACCCTTGTTCCCACCCACACCCCATCCCCATGCCTGCTCCCTTAGCCAGCACTAATTATAATTGACCATTACAGCTCATATAGGGGAATGGTACTGATAAAGGCATCACTTTTTTTTCTGGGTTGTAATGTGCGAGTCTGGCCGATTTCTGTTCTTCCGTTCACTTTGAGTTTCTAGAACGTAGTGGGTTTCTACTAGTCAACCCCAGACCCACCACCACTGCACCTATGGGCAACACTTATTTCAAATTTTTCTCAATCTCTGTTTGAACTTGTCCTATGCATACATTGAATAATCTATTCTATATTGCTAATTGGAGCTAATTCTCTAGATACGTTCGATGAATATATTCTTAGACAAAAGTCAGTGGAGATTTAACAATCTCCATTTGAGCCCACTGTATAGGAAATTATCAGTGCGTTCCCACAGATCACACATCATGCCCAAACAGTTGTGATTGTATGCCCCATACTTAATTCTATGAAAGTAATGGGATACTGCGTACATCACCTAAGGATTTTAATAAAGATTTTTTCCTCCTTCCCAGGTGTTTATGTCTTGGCTGCTACTAGTCGCCCTGATTTAATCGACCCTGCCCTGCTTAGGCCTGGCCGGCTAGATAAATGTGTCTACTGTCCTCCTCCTGACCAGGTAACAGTTTCATATTTGGAATGCTGTACTTTTTCTGCATGAGAACATTTGTCCTTAGAAAACCATCTCTTTTAGAGAGAAAGGGAAAGAAATAAAGAACCTGCCATGGAGGAGGGCTGGGGGAGGGGGGAGGGAACCGGGGGCGTTGGTGGTGGGAGATGGGCACTGGTGGCAGGATGGGTGCTGGAACACTGTATGACCAAAACCCAAATATGAACTTTTTAATTATATATCTTTGTAATTGTAAAAATAAAAAATTAAAAAAAAAACCATCTCTTTTAGACAGAGACCTGTTACGATGTGCTCACAGCAAGATTCTGAACTAGTTACAAAGACCCAGCTATTTCCATGCAAGTCTGTGAACTTCCTATTTTATTATAGACCAGTTAGGAAAAAAAAGAGCAAAATCTGAAAATACCGTATGATTTTAGTGTTCAAACATATGTCACATGGAGATACTCATATTTGGTTTTTGAAGCACTTTCTTGTTATACTTGCTCGACTCTAGAAAGCATTGTCTGAATGAAGATGGTGGGATGGGTGGTGGAATATTAAATGCCTGTATCAAATCATTATACTGGAGGCGATAGCACAGTGGGTAGGCGTTGCCTTGCATGCAGCTGATCTGGAACACGGCCAACCTGGATTTGATCCTCGGTATCCATATGGTCTCCTGAGCACTGCCAGGAGCAATTCCTGAGTGCAGAGCCAGGAGGAACCCCCTGAGCATCACTCGGTGTGACCCAAAAAGCAAATCAAAAAAATCATTATGAATAACTTTGTAAACCATTGTGTTTATATAAAGTATAAGGGGGAAACATTGTTTTTTAAAAAAATTGATTTTCATGAGGCCAGTGAGATAGTACAGTGAATATGGCACTTGCCTTTTTATGGTCATTTTGGATTTCATCCCTGATATCCCATATGGTCCCCCAAGCACTGGCAGGAGTAACCTGAGCATCACTGGGTGAGACCCCAAAACTTAAAGATAGCCTGGTGGTCCATTTTTCAACTTAGTACATTTATAAAGTAGGGACCAAAGAGAGAAAATGCCCAATGGGCAGGATCATATGGAGGCCCAGGTTCAGTCCGAGACACTGCATGGGTGCCCCAACCACGGAGTGTTCCCCCGTCCTAAAGTCTTTTGTGTTGATTAATGGAAAATCCTAAGACACTCGGGGTTAACATTTATTTATTAAAGCAACTCATTTTTCTTTCAGGTGTCACGCCTGGAAATTTTAAATGCGCTTAGTGTCTCCCTGCCTCTGGCAGATGACGTGGACCTTCAGCATGTGGCATCAGTGACTGACTCCTTTACAGGGGCTGATCTGAAGGCGCTGCTGTACAATGCCCAGTTAGAGGCCTTACATGGACGGCTGCTGTCCTGTGGACTCGCAGTGAGTTACAGGAGACCCTTACTACGGTGTTTTATGAATGAGCCACTCAGTGTCATCTCAACAAAACCTTAACCTTTTAGCAAGGGGTAAAACCCCGCACAGAAATTCGCTTTCAGTCGAAAGTTTTATAGTTAGAATATTGGCTTTCTTGAGCATTTATAATGTGAAGAGTTCAGTGTCTTTTTAACATTAACTATTGCAAAATACAGTGATATGGGAGGGATAATTATTAAATGGGAAGTATCATGATTAGATAATAGTAAGGCAATTGCAGGTTTTATTTTGCTTTTTGCTGAACAGAAAAATCAAGATTTTTAGATTCTGAAGCTTAAATTGCCCCAGACCTGGCTAAGAGGGACCACTTTGGATAACTCATATCTATCGGTGTCCTCATTTGGGGGACATTTTCTTGCCAGTACAATAAGAGATCTTAAGCTTATCTTGGACTCCCTTTAGCTTGGCCCTGGAATCATTCTTTTAAGGATAATAGTTGCACTTAAATTATAGCAGCAGATACTTTGAACTAAGTGACATTGCAGACTATTCCTCTCCGCTCACGGTATTGGAGACCCTTGTAGGGCCTGAAGTTCCTAAATCACATATTGCTTTGTCAAGGCACTGAAGGTTTCCCCCCCCCCTATTTTTTCTATGAAAAAGACAGAAATACTTTATAAAGCACACTACAAAGCGTAGCTGATTCATCATTCTGGAGTTAAAAGTATAAAATTGAAAAATCAGACCTAAAAATAAAATCCAGAGGCCTGAGTCCTAACTTTGTTGTTACAAACTCTTTGGTGATAATGTTTGTCAAATTATTTTAATTTACATCTTTAACAATTCTTATCGTATGCCTTAAAACCACTAGTGAATGAGAACTTTTTTTTGTTTTTGAAAATTCCTCGAGTTTCTCTGTAAGGGTGTACTAGAACGCTTTCTTGCGTTATTTCTGATCTGTGGATTACTGCTATCTTTTCCTGTTTTAGGATGGCAGGTCCAGCTCCGACAGTGACCTGAGTCTATCCTCAATGGTTTTTCTGACCCACAGCAGTGGCTCCGATGATTCAGCTGGAGATGGAGAATGTGGCTTAGAGCAGTCACTGCTTTCTCTAGAAATGTCGGAGTTGTTGCCAGATGAATCCAAATTCAACATGTACCGGCTTTACTTCGGAAGCTCTTATGAATCAGAACTTGGAAATGGAACCTCCTCTGATTTGGTATCCTGTACAGTCAATATTGTTCAGTTTTGAAATACTAAGCTCTCCTTTTGGTGTAAAGTTAGACACTGATTTATCTCCTATCCACCCCACGCATTCTTTGAGGTTGGTTGGTTGGTTCTTCAGTCAAAGTTGTCTTTCGGGAGATTAGTCATTTTCATTCCGTTTTTGAAATTTTCGACCCGATCTAGCCAAGAGAGAACACCCAAAATCACCAATGCCATGATTACACTTTGATTTCTTTTACTTATTAGCTCCTTTCATCAGTTTCAAAAAACATCTCTAGTAGCAAATCCAATTTATGAGAAACTTGGTAGAGAAATATTAAATTCTAGACTGGTGGTTTCTTAGCCTTTTTTTTGACTGTGGGTCCCTTCTGACCTAATTTCCTTCCTGGACCATCCTGGGGTCATACTGCCCCAGTTGAGAAACACTGTTTTGGACAACAAAATATTATCACACTTTTGATGGAAAATGTAAGTACAGTGAAAAAGTTGGAAATAATATTTCATAAGGAAATTATTTAAACATGGACTATTTTTACTTAAAAATAGTAAAATATATAAAATCAAGAAATCTTTATAACTTTGTAATTTTTTTGACAGGGACCAGAGAGATAGTACAGTAGCTTAGACACTCTAACGCATTGACCAGAATTTGACCTCTGCCAGTGCAGCCCCAGTTATATTTATATAATTATATTTATACATATATATCATACTGTTTTTTGGTTTGTTGTTTGGGTCACACCCAGCAGTGCTCAAGGGTTACTCCTGGTGGTGCTTGGGGAACCATATGGGATGCCTGGGATTGAACCCAGTTGGCTGCATGCAAGGCAGATGTCCTACCCACTGCACTATCACTCCAGGTCTACATTTTAATATTCAACAATAAGAATCTGTTGTTTTAAATTCCAGTCTTTTATTGTTTTTTATTTCCTCTTTAGTTTTTGGGCCACATCTAGCAGTGCTCAGGGCTTACTCCAGGCTCTGCACATAGAGATCACTCCTGGCAGGGTTCAGGGAACCATATGGGATGCCAGGAATTGAACCCAGTTTGGCCGCATACAAGGCAAGCACCCTACCTGCTGTACTTTTTCTCTAGCTCCTCTATTTCTTAACTTCTACTTCAAGATAATTTCAGAGCTCTAGTATACCTAGTTGCTGAAAACTAAGGTTTGATTTATTTGGACCTATCCTTAGGTTCCAATAAAATCCCTGTGCTGTGGCACTTTTCCAACATAGATATGATATGAATGTATGTATAGAATATCATCATAGTTTTAAACATGCTTAATTTCATCTGAAATATCCTCTCTCGATAAAAACGTTTTTACTTTCTTCTCTCATTACTAAATCATGCAGAGCTCGCGAGTGCTTGTCTGCACCAAGCTCCATAACTCAGGATTTTTCTGGACTTCCTGGGAAAGATCAGCTTTCACAACCTCCATTGTTTAGAACAGCCTCACAAGACGGCTACCAAGAACTTACACCAGAACAAAGAGATCAACTTAGAGCTGATATCAGTATTATCAAAGGCAGATACCGGCCAAAGTGGAGTATGGCTTTTTCTTTTTCTTTTGATCATAAAACTTGAATTTCTTTCATATATATATATGGGAAAGAAAAATAGAATATATATGTATATTTGCATGTGTACGTGTATTTAACTTATAAGTGAGGGATATTCAACAAGGGGCTGCAACACACCAATAAAGTGGCTGTTTCCCTGCTTTCAGAGTTCTTATGAGAAAGGGAATGTGAAGTCTATTGGGAAACTAAGAAAAGAAATAATTTTTGGACTGTTGCTTTATAATTAATTGTATTAATTAAAATAATTTTTGTTGTGTTTGAGCCATACCTGGTGATGTTGCTTTTTTAAAATAGTCAAACCCTTACATTAACTTTTTGTTATTTTCTTAATTAAATAGGAAGATGAGTCCCTTACCCAACCAGGACCAAACAAAGCCAGTCTGAGCATTACTCAGTCTCACTTAATGACTGCACTTAGCCACACAAGGCCATCCATTAGTGAAGCGGACTGGAAGAATTTTGCTGAATTGTAAGTAACATTCTAATCGGGAGTATAAATAATACAGGTTATATTATTGTTATTGGTGACAGTTTCTAAGTTTTGAAAGTTCCTCTCTAAAGTCACATAGATAATATTTTTGATTATTTAAAAGCCAGGGGGCCGGAGCAATAGCCCAGCGGGTAGGGCATTTGCCTTGCCGCAGCCGGCCTGTGCCGGCCCAGGTTCGATCCCGTGTCCCATATGGTCCCCCGAGCACCGCCAGGAGTAATTCCTGAGTGCAGAGCCAGGAGTAACCCCTGAGCATTGCCGGGTGTGACCCAAAAAGCAAAAATAAATAAATAAACAAATAAATAAATAAATAAAAGCCAGGGTTTTTTTTTGTTGTTGTTGTTTTTGTTGGGGAGTTGAAAAGATACACAACAGAGGTTAAGGAGCTTGCCTAGCATAGAGTCCCAACACAGGATATGGCACAAAACCTCAGAACACAAAAATTGAAATAAAAAATGAAATTTTATAAACTAGTCGCTTTGGCTGAATTTGAACTACCTACAATGAATTAATTATTAGAATTTTAAAGATGAATATTTTAATTTTAATAGCACCCCGGACCATGGGTATGGCTCAAGAATGGATGCATGAGGTATTCCCACACCCCCTAGTCTGGAAGCATCACTCTTAGTGGGGCTCAAACCCAGGTTGCTGGCATGCAAGGCAAGTCCTGTACCCTCTGTACTATTGCCCATTGACTTTTCTTAGCTAAGAGCTTTGTAGCCACAGGCAGTAAGAATGTCCAGTTTCCCACAGGAAGGTGATTTACCAGCAGTCATAGGTCCTAAGGCTGTATTCAGGACTTATAGGACCTTATTTTACCATTTTTCCTGCTAATGACAAAGCAGCAATCACCTCTGGGAGGAAAGGGATCAACAAAAGCTTTCATCCTCAATTTTTATTAAGAGCCCCTGTACTTAAGGGCTTAGTTTACATAATTATCAACTCCTAAGAATCTAAATTCAAACAAAGGATGCTTCCACTAGACCCCTGCAGGCAGAGATCCAAAGAGATTTAAAAATAATAACTTCTGGGGCCAGAGCAATAGCTCAGCGGGTAGGACGATAGCTCAGCGGGTAGGATGTTTGCCTTGCACGCGGCAGGCCCATGCCGCCCAGGTTCTTTCCCGGCATCCCATATGGACCCTGATCACCGCCAGGAGTAATTCCTGAGTGCAGAGCCAGGAGAAACCACTGAGCATTGCCGGGTATGACTCAAAAAGAAAAAAAAAAATAACTTCTGAGGCTGGAGAACTAATACAGTGGGTAAGATACTTGCCTTGCATGCACCTAATCCAGGTTCAGCTCTAAAACAAACAAAAATAGAATTTTTACCTTATGCCGGCTCCTGTCGGAGGCCCAGGATCCAACAGTGACCTCACATGGAGTGCCAAACTGGTTCAGGCAGAATGATATAAGACTGATGAACTGTTGTCCCATGCAAATATTCAAGGTAGCCAGGCATGAAGCTTGTATGGTGTCCTACGGCTAAGGAGAGGGACAGAGACTTCAGTTGGGAAGGGGTAAAATGGCAGGGAAGTCTTCCGATTAAAAAGTTACTTTTTTTTTTTTTTTTTTTCTGCTTTTTGGATCACACCCAGCGATGCTCAGGGTTATTCCCGGTTCTGCACTCAGGAATTACTCCTGGCGGTGCTCGGGGACCATATGGGATGCTGGGAATCGAACCCGGGTCAGCCGCCTGCAAGGCAGATGCCCTACCTGCTGTTTTATTGCTCCGGCCCCAAAAAGTTACTTTTTTAATTTCTGGGTATAACTGAAAAAGTTAAAAAAAAAAAAAAAGAAGAAAAGAAAAAAAGCAAAAGGCTTTTGCTGAGTCTGCTGGGTCTTGGTTGTCTAATATTTTATTTGTGCCACAGAATCCAGCTTTTGGATACATCGGTGCCATTCATTTGTAGTTTCTTTTTTTTTTTTTTGGGTTACTCCTGGATCAGCTCACAGGAGTTACTTCTGGTGGTGCTCAGAGGACCATATGGGATGCCTGGGATTGAATCTGGGTCATGCAAGGCAAATACCTACCCACTGTGCTATCGCTCTAGCTCCTGGTTTCCGTCTCTTCATGGATTCCCTTCAATTTTTTTTTCCTATTGGCATGTTCAACTTTTGAAAATGAGTAACAATTGTTAAAATATTTTGGGGCTGGAGGCGATAGCCCAGCAGGTAGGGCGTTTGCCTTGCATGCAGCTGACCCAGGTTCTATCCCTGGAATCCCATATAGTTCCCCAAGCACCTCCAGGAGTAACCCCTGAGCATTGCTGGGTATAACCCAAAAAGTAAAAAAGAAAAAAAAGTTAAAATATTTTCTCTGTTTTTAAAGGTATGATAGCTTTCAAAATCCAAAGAAGAGGAAAAACCAAGGTGGCACATTTTAGACCTGGACAGAAAGTAACTCTAGCGTAAAATATACTTCGGATTTTATTTTGTGGTTTGTCTTCATGTTGTAACAGTATAATTTTTTAATTTAGCAAATTAACTTAATCTAATGGAATGAATATTTGTAACAGAACCTGATTGTTTTTCCCATCAATCTTTATTAAATCCATAAGATACTGACCAGAGGTGTGACTAAAGTTTTCTTCACTGAAGATAAAATATTAAAAATTTAAAATTTTGAGCACCTTTTAGGATATTAAATATCTGAAGCATATCTTACTCGTACCTAATTTTATACTCAGAAATGTTAGGAATATCATTTATTGTAATATCTTATTCTATATTAGAATATAGAGAACCTCAGAGCCCCACCCTAGGAGAAGCCAATTTCAAGCCCAATTATGCGGGTCTCTTTGAAATACATGGAAAACGCTGAAAAAAAAATGGGGAAAGGGGGAATATGCCTCCAAGACTTGAACCCAGGGAGCAGAGACAATGTGCTTTAAGTTGTATTAAAGATATTTGATTTATTCCAAAAAAAAAAAAATTATGCGGGTCTTGGCGGCTAAAGTCACCAGACTTCCATGGAGATGGAGCTAGGGTTCTTCCCCCTCTGACTCTTCTGGGAGGCCCAGCAGACCTGCCCACGAACTGCTCCAGGGCTGTTGGCTGTGTTCCAGAGACACTGTCACACAGGGCAGAGCTGCTACCAGTTCTTCCTGTGGCACACGGCTATGTGGTACATCAAATTAATAGAAACCAACCACGTTCCAGAAATTCAGATGGTCAGTGCAAGAACAGAAATAGAGCAGATTATGGGCCAGAGCGATAGCCCAGCGGGTAGGGCGTTTGCCTTGCACGCGGCTGGCCTGTGCCGGCCAGGGTTTGATCCCCGGCATCCCATATGGTCCCCCAAGCACCGCCAGGAGTAATTCCTGAGTGCAGAGCCAGGAGTAACCCCTGAGCATCGCCGGGTGTGACCCAAAAAAGCAAAAAAAAAAAAAAAAATATATATATATATAAATATATATATATCTCATATATATGTATCTCATATATAAAATATATATATCTCATATATATATCTCATATATATATATATATATATATATATATATGAGAGAGAGAGAGCAGATTAGCCCATAAACCTAAACCCCACCCTAACCCCCATCCTGGACCATTTCATGAACCCCACTGCCCTCTTCTAGTACTCAATGGACCTGAGACCTGTCCTGTTACAAATTACTCTATCACTAAGTGCTTTAACCACTAAGTTTGAAGTATTTATTCTTTATCCATAAATAAGTAAAGGAGCATTACATCAACTTAGTTTTGAGTTAAAATACATTTTTATCATCTTATTTTATAATTAATTCGAATTCATCTTTCATTGTTTTTTCTGGGCCAAGTAGTTAGGGTTCTGGTTTGGGAATTCCTCCTAGTGGATGGGGGCAGAGGGTTAAATTATGATGAAATTGTAGTCAAGATTCTCTTGAGGACTGTAGATTAGGATTGTCCAAGGCGATTTCCTCCAAAAATTGTTAAGTTGCTCCTGATTATTGGGAAGAGGTCTCTGTTTCAACCTTCCTGTTTTCTCTAACTGGCTTTGCAATATGTTTTCCGTTTTCCTCCAGAGCAACCCAGGCCACTTATAATTTACCCTTGTTGGTGACATTCTCCTTTCTATATAGTTCTATTGGGCACAGTTAGCAACCCTCTTCAGGATGGGTGCTATAGAATTGGTGCCAGGGACAGCAAATGTCACTTGTTGGTGTGTGACTTTGTGCCAAAATCTGATATAATTTTTTGAATCTCAATATCCAAATTTAATTTTTAGAACACATAATTATATGTTACCAACAACCAACAATCTTACAATCAGAATCCTAGGGAGGTTTGGGGAAATCATCATAGATAACTCAAAAACATAGCATAAATATTTTTTAAAGCCAGTGTGAGGGGCGGGAGTGATAGCCCAGCGGGTAGGGCGTTTGCCTTGCACGCGGCCGGCTCATGCCGGCCAGGGTTCGATCCCCGGCATCCCATATGGTCCCCGAGCACCGCCAGGAGTAATTCCTGAGTGCAGAGCCAGGAGTAACCCCTGAGCATTGCCGGGTGTGACCCTAAAAGCAAAAAAAAATAAATAAATAAATAAATAAAATAATAAAGCCAGTGTGAGAGGAACACTATACTGACACACTGAAAATGCATTAAGATACTAAGGAGTGGGTCATTTTCAGCAACTAAAGATTTTTTCTGGAGTTGGCCTCAGAGCAGTGTTGAAACATGGACTTGCAAATCTTGTGCCCTGACACTGCTGTTCCTTGAAACTTCTCCCTATCCCCATTTCTTTTCCTTGTTCAGCAAAAAGCATCATGGAAGCTTGCCACACTAATCAAGTGGTGGTGTTTCCTGGTTAAAGATAAAATTTATGATGATAGAAACCTAATTATCTCAGTGTGACAGTTTGTTTCTTCCCAAGCAGGAAGTGGCTCTTTTGTCAGGGAGAGAATTTTTGAGCAGTGAATTTTTTCACTTAGCATTTAGGGAGTGAAAGCCAAGTGAGTAGTTGTGCTCAAAATAACAGTGAAACTCGGAATAAAGATATAGTCAGACATCGGAGGATATTTTTACATACAGTTCCGTATTGCTGGACACCATCCCCGTTTCAGGTATGCTACCCGCACAGCACAGCCTGGCAAGCTACCCGTGTCGCTTTTGATATGCCAAATACCAGCAACAATTAAAGACCTCATTCCCATGACCTGATGGAATGGTTTGAGGCTCTTTATGTTCCTGGAGCAGCAGGTGCCCTTGGGCTCTACTAGCATGAGACAGGACATATGGAAATGTTACTGGTGCCCGCTCGAGCAAATCGATGATGAACGGGAAGTGGATACAGTGATCCACTGAGCAGGAGAAAAGGAAGGAGATGAGAATGCTTCTAGCCTGAAAGCAGATTGGGCCCCCTGGGATAAACCCAGAGCCACAGCAGAGCCTGGCAAGCTACCCGTGGTGTATTCGATATGCCAAAAACTAACAATAATGGACCTCATTCCCAATGAATGAAAACGTTACTGATACCCGCTCGAGCAAATGGATGAACAGGAAGACAGGTGATACAAGTGATAATAGAATATGTGAAATCTATAAACAAGCTTAATGATTCCATCTTCAGTTGAGAGCTCTTCCCCCCCACCACCACACTGTAGCTATGATCTTGCATGATATCTCTACTTCCCTTGCCTCCTCGGCATTTTACTTTGATATTCTTTAATCTATAAATTGAATTGTAAAAGCCAGCCACCCTCAACACTTGGAGTAGAGAAGGAGAAAGATACAACAACAAATGCAAAGAAGATAAAAAGTAAAGAATATTCAGTCTTTGCCCTTCCTGTAACTCCTCATGAGTTCATGTCTCAACTTTTCCTCTTCTGTTTCACAGTCTAGGTTCATCTGACTTCAGCTAACTCCTCAGAGGACTAAGATAATCTGAAATGTTTAAACCTTCATTCACATCTCAGTCATTGAGCTAAGAAGGCAGAAATACTCTTTTAAATACTACCACATCAGGGGCTAGAGTGATAGTCCATTGGGTAGGGTGTTTTTCCTTGCACACGGCTGATGGGGGTTCAATCTCTGGCATACCATATGGTCCCCTGAGCACCGCCTGGAGTAATTCCTGAGTGCAAAGCTAGGAATAATCACCTGATGTGGCCGCCCCAAAAAATAAAAACAACCATAAGGTTTCATCCCTACTTCTGCATCCCACTTTGTGGAGTAGTATTCCTTCATTATAATCAGCAAAACCTAGAATCATAGGGAATGGAAGCAAAGATTTTTACAGCCCACTGAGTATCGAGGAAGCATCATCCCTTTTGCACCTTGGTACCCAGTTCTAGACTGCATCTTACAGAACACAACCTGAGCTAACCACTCTGAAGATCAGTTCTTTCAAGGCGATGGGTGTTTCTCAAGTCTCATTAAAAGAGACACCAGTGTTTGTAGGGGACAGCATAACAACATAAAAAGCATGTCATAAGTGTGAAAGATGTTGGCAGAAGTTTGGGGAAACAAAGCAAATTCAGTTGTAGCTTATGTCTCTCCCAGGGAGATGGATGCCCCTCTGCAGAGAGGGCAGATGTACCCTACTTTGCTGGGTGCCAGCTGGGCTCCCTTGGATGCTCATGTCCGTGATCGCCTGCTGCTGCTGCAAACCAGGCTGTCAAGATAGAAGAGCGTTGGGTCAGCCCCATTATGGGAAATCCACCCGGTAGAGGCCATGAAGCGTAGACACAGACATTCCCACCCTGAATGCTGTGACTCTTTTGTACATTTCTCTATTAAAAAGCATTGGGTGGGCCACACTGAGGTAATCCTACAGCACCAAGTGGGCTTGAAGCACCCACTACAGGTACACACCTCAGAAGCCACAACAGACTGCTGTGGAAAGGACACCAAAGTTGCTCAAGCATGTGTGATGGGAGGTGGGTGGAAAGCAGCACGAGGAAGAGGCATTTGGTGGACGGGGTTAAACACTCCACAGCTGCAACCCATTCAAGGTCCAGGGGAGGTGAGCAGACCAGGATGAAGGCATGTGCCCCTGGCCTGCAAAAGAGCTGACAATAAGGAAAGCCAAACGCTCTGTATTCTCTCCTTTCCATCCCTTTAGAATCCGTTACCACCACTGTGTGTTGACAGCGTAAAGATCTGGGACCCTAGGGGCCAGGAGCGATAGCACAGCGGTATGGCGTTTGCCTTGCATGTGGCTGACCCGAGTTCGATCCCCGGCATTCCATGTTTCTCCGAGCACTGACAGGAGTAATTCCTGAGCAAAGAGCCAAGAGTAACCCCTGAGCATCGCTGGCTGTGACCCCCAAAAAAAAGATCTGGGACTCTAAATATAACAGAGAGACAAGCACACACAAATACTTTCCTAGCTTCCCCATAACAGGGGCGGCCTCTTCTGCACTCCTCCCTCTCTCGACTGGTAACACATCAGGCAATGTCTATTCCTTGGAGCAACTACAGCAACCAAAAATAAAGCCACAGCACCACCTGCTGGAAGAGGAAATTCTTCATGACCAATTTCTACATTCCTGACCTGGCCCCTGAGCACTTTCATTATAAATAAAAAACAGGCTGCACATGCTGCATGGACACATATGCTGCCTGAGCCCACCTGGCCGAGCACATGTGGTGCCCGAGCACGTGTGTCGCCCGCATCTCCCCTCTTGAGATGTGTACTCTCTTTCTTTCTCTCCCCCTTCCCTCTCCTAAACCCTCCTTAATAAAACCTATTTTACTTCAACACACACAGACACACACACACACAAAATGTACTTTTGAAAGGTGGTAGGCAAGTTTCCTCAAAATGGGAAGATTGAGAAATATAATACCTGTCAACTTGTGTTTTCAAAATAAAAATGGTATTTTTATACCATTTTTATACCTCGAAGAGAAAAAATTCAGAAACCAAACATGGAAATGTATAACCTAATGGATAGAATTGACTTTAGCAATAAAGTATGATCAGAGGAGGGGCTAGAGTGATAGTATAGCAGGTAGGGGGGATTGCCTTGAAGAATCCAAATCGGGTTCAATGCCAGGAGTAATTCCTGAGTGTAGATACAGGACTATCACCTGAGCATTGATGGGTATAACCCCAAAACACACACAAAAAGAGGGACCAGGGAGATAGTAATGCAGGTAAGGTGCTTGCCTTACACATGGCCAACCTGGCTTTGATTCCATCACCATACATGGTCCTTAGAACACTGCCAGGAGTGACCATCTAGCACAAAATGAGGAATAGCCCCTGGGCCCTGCCAACACCTGTCAGACTCCCCTGCCTCCCACCCCCTCAATAAAATGAACTGTGTTGGGGCCAGAGTAAAAGTACAGTGCATAGGGTGTTTGCCTTGCACGCAGCTGACCCGGGTTCAATCCACAGCATTCCATATGATCCCCTGAGCCATATGCCAGGAGTAATTCCTGAGCAGCATCAGGTGTGACCCAAAAAGGAAAAAAAAAAAAATGAAATGTGTTGCTGAGTTGCTGAACTATTCATAATAGTCAAGGTCTGGAAACAACCCAAATTTCCAACAACATTTGAGTACATAAAGTAAATTATGGAGAGACTCACACACACGGGGCAGAGCTGCTACTTGCTCTCCCTGTGCCCAGCTGACCACAAGGCATCCAGGAGGGATGGCAGGTTCTAGCCCTGGGCCGCCACCTCAGTAGGGCCTCGCAAGAAGCCAGAGGAACCCACACACCATGAGGGCCGCCATTTTTCACATCCGGACTCCCCTCTCCTCAGAGCTCCACCCAGCAGAAGAGCTGATCACAGCCCAGCTCATCAGTGACCCACCCTGCAGCAGTCTTTTTTCAAGGCCAGCCCAAGTATGCTGATCCAGAGATTCACACACACGGGGCAGAGCTGCTACTTGCTCTCCCTGTGCCCAGCTGATCACGTGTCCGATCACGTGGGTTCTAGCCCTGGCCTGCCACCCCAGTAGAGCCTTGCAAGAAGCCAGAGGAACCCCCCACACCATGAGGGCCTCCATTTTCCACATCCAGACTCCCCTCTCAGAGCTCCACCCAACAGAGCTGATCAAAGCCCTTCATCAATAATTACTCAAATTTTGAGGTGACTTCTAGAGTATCCCACCACATGGCGGAGACTGGCAAGCTACCTGTGTCGTATTTGACATGCCAAATACCAGTAACAATTATATACCTCATTCCCATGACCTGATGGAATGGTTTGAGGCTCTTTATGTTTCTTTTTGCTTTTTTTTTTTTTTTTGGGTCACACCCGGCAAGGTTCAGGGGTTTCTCCTGGCTCTGCACTCAGAAATTGCTCCTGGCAGTGCTCAGGGGACCATATGGGATGCTGGGGACCGAACCCGGGCCGGCATGGCGGTACAAGGCAAACGCCCTACCCGCTGGGCTATCGCTCTGGCCCAGGCTCTTTATGTTCTTGAAGTGGGATGATGCCCTTGGGCTATCTCACGAATTGACAGGACGTATTGAGATTTTACTGGTGCCTGCCTGCTCGAGCAAATCGATGATATACGGGAAGATAGTGATACAGTGATACAGTGAAAATTATGGGGGCTGGAGCAATAGCACTGGGTAGGATGTTTGCCTTGCATGCAGCTGATCCGGGTTCGATCCCCAGCATCCCATATGGTCCCCTGACCACCACCAAGGGTCATTCCTAAGTGAAGAGCCAGGAGTATTCTGAGCATCATCAGTGTGACCCAAAAAAGCAAAAAAAAAAAATTATATATGGATTGGGCTGGAGCAATAGTACAGTGGGTAGGCCATTTGCCTTGCATGCGGCCGACCTGGGTTCAATCCCGGGCATCCTATATAGTCCCCTGAGTAGTACTACCAGGTGTAATTCCGGATCACAGAACCAGGAGTAACCCTTAAACATGACCAGGTGTGACCCAAAAAGCATAAAAATAATTATGGAGGGGCTGAACTGACAACACAGCACATAGGGCACATGCTTTGCATGCGACTGACGAGGGTTTGATTTGTTTTCCACTGTAACAATGGAAACCAAATCGTCCATGAGAGAAGATGAAACATTGCTTTTTACTACAATATGAAGGTTAAGTGAAAAAGGAGAGGAATACCAGATTATCTCTCATATGTGTCATATAAAGACATCATCCCCCAGATGATCACAGCCCAGATCATCAACACCCACCCTGCAGCAGTTTTTTTTTTTCAATCTGGCCCAGGTATGCTGAACCAGAGACTCAGACATGGGGCAGAGCTGCTACTTCTCTCCCTGTGCCCAGCCGCTCATGAGGCGCCGGGAGGCATGGCGGGCTCTAGCCCTGGCCTGCCACCCCAGCAGAGCCTCACAACAAGCCAGACGACCCTCCCCTTACTCCATGGGGCCTGCCATTTTCCACATCCGGACTTCCCTCTGCGTCACAACTCCACCCAGCAGACCAGACTATCACAGCCCGGCTTGCTAGTGGCCGTGCGGTTCATCAATAAATGCTTTATTTAGAGGTGACTACAACAGTATGCCACCCGCGACGGCAAGCCTGGCAAGCTGCTCGTAGTATTTGATATGTCAAATACCAGTAACATTTATATTAGGTCATTCCTGTGACCCAATATAATGGTTTGAGGCTCTTTATGTTCCTGGAGCAAGCAGATGCCTTTGGGTACTCCTAGCATGAGACATGACATATGGAGATTATTACTGGTGCCTGCTCTAGCAAATAGATGATTAACAGGGTGATAGTGATAGTGAAAGACATCAAAGGAAATGAATACTATTCAATAACAAATCTGTGACTTTTACCACGAACACAAATCTAACAAGAGGCTAATATGTAAAATAAAGTATACTTATACAATTCAACAGCAACAGAACAGGGTCGGAATGAGGATTGGAGGTAGAGCCTTCACTTGTGTGAGGCCTCAGTCTGATCCCTAGACACAAACCACAAAGCAACCCAATTACATACACTTCTGGCACTAGAAAGCCAAATTAGCAGTTACCATATCAAAGGAAGCAGCAGCAAATTGGGTAAAAAGAATTTTTTTAAATAATAAAAGAAATATTAAAAAATTATTTTTTCAGGGGCCGGAGTGATAGTCCAGCTGGTAGGACATTTGCCTTGCACACAGCCGAACCGGGTTCGATCCCCAGCATCCCATATGGTCGGTCCCCTGAGCACCACCAGGGAGTAAGTCCTGAGTGAAGAGCCAGGGAGTAACCCCTGAGCATTGATTGCCAGATATGACCAAAAAAAGCCAAAAAAAAAAAAAAATTACCCAATTTGTTTCCTCTTCCTTTGATCTGGTAACTTAAAAGTGGCTGAATGGATTTTGGTAGGAGAGCTGGCCCATACCTGGCTCTGCACTCAGGTAATCACTCCTGGCAGGGCTCAGAAGACAATATAAAATGCCGGAGATCCAACCCAGGTGTGTTGTGTGAAGGCAAGGACCCTACCAGCTATACTATGGCCCTGAATGAATTTTACATTTTTAAAAAATTAAATTAAAAAAGTTTGGAGCCACACCCAGCAGTGCTCAGGGGTTCTGCAGTAGGAATTACTCTCAGTGGTGCTTGAGGACCATACGAGATGATGGGGACCGAATCGGGTTGACCGCATACAAGGCAAGCATTACCCATTAAAATATTGCTGTGAACCTTGAATGGATTTTTAAAAAAGCATATCTACATGCTCACTAAGTCTAAGGTAAACAAACTATAATGAAGTCTAAGTTAAACTATAATGACACTCTCAGACAGCAAGGGGCAGAAAAAGATTTTCCACATCCTTATTCAAAACTATGCAAACAGACATACAAAGTTGGTATTCTATCAGACAAAATAGACATTAAAACAAAACTGCAGGGGCTGATAGTACAGGGCTTAAGATGCTTACCTTGCCTTGCAAGCTGTCTACAACAGTCGATCCCCAGCACTATATGGTCCCCCAAGGGCTCCTGAGCCAGAGCCAAGAGGCAGTTCCGGAGCACCCACAGGTGTGAACCTAAATCCCTCCTCAACCTCTGCAGTCTGAGATAGGTGGGGTCCTCCTACCTATCTTAACTACATACTTAGAGTTTAACTACATACAGCTGGTCACAACTGTATGACAGACAAAAAACCTGGCAGAGAAAAACTGGAGCCTCTGACATCTCAATTCTAAAGAACCTGGAGTCTCAACATCCCCACTTTTGCTCCCAAAAGTATTAGGACCAACTCTAAGAGCTCAGATGCAAAAATGAGGCCTTCCATCAGGGGAACTGCTTACCAGGCGGCCTCCATAGATGAAATCAACCAAAAGGGCTCTGGGGGTAACCTCCAGTTTCCCCTAGGAGCCTCCTAGAATCCACAGCAGGCATCTTCACACCAACTTGTCAACAAAATTTTCAAATAACCAAACTAAAAGTAGCAAAGAGTTTGATGTCCTTCACCCAGTGGCAAACTAGTCATGCTTTGGAGGAGCCCAAGAGCAGAGGGATCATCCCCAGGAATTGTTAGGACATTTGGGAGTGAGGGGCTTCTACGTGGATGCTACAGTGGACTGTGGATCTCCCCAGTGTTTCTC
>JAJIBD010010400.1:0-64050 GCA_021461705.1 Cryptotis parvus | reverse complement strand
CAGCTTACCCTTCCTCTCACTCTCTCACGTGAAGTTCAGAAGGGCTCAATGATATCAAAAACCCATTTACAAAATAAATATAAGCAAAGAACAGGAATCCAGCTTGCTATTCAGTAGCCTTAGCCCTCCTTAGAATAGAAAGTGATAGAAACAATGATGACACTAATGATAAAACAAAAGGAGCTTAAAAAGCAGTTTTTTTTTTTGGCAAAGCCCTTCCACAGGATTCTTTTCATAAAATATTCACAATCCCTTTAGTTAGGGTTGCTGCGTCACTCGCAGATGAAGCTGAGTTACTGAGGACTTTGGGGAATATTCACAAATAATACATTAAGTGATAAAGCCATGGAAAATGAAATTATTGCCTCCTATGGAATAGACAGACTTTCTCTGTCACCAAAATTATTTCTACATCTGTTCTCTAATTCCAAAAACCGTGGTAATGTGAAATAATGTCTATAAAAGAAATATCCAGTGAAAGGTTAAAATATTGACTTAAGCTCAATTTGAGGTGAAAATTGGATGACTGCAAACTTGCCCAATTGAGTCCCAGTCTACATCTTTGTCCCTGCATGACTGTTAATTGTTCCTCAGTTACACTATCAAAAGTGTCTCAGTTGGATAGTAAATTATATATCATGGACAATAAGTTTTATGTGGATCATTCAGATGTTAATCCAAGGTATAAATGACTGTGTTGATTTTGTTATGATCGGAGTCAACATCTTCTCAGTCTTATAAAGTTGGTTCAAAGTTGGATGAAAAAACAAGATAGATGTATAACCTCACTAAAATAATGAGGATGTTTCTGTTAATTTTAAATTTTGTTTTTATTATTGTTTTTAGTTTATTCTTTTTTTTGCCTTATGGGTCACACTTGACTATGCTCAGTGGTTAGTCCTGGCTCTGCACTCAGAAATTTCTTCTGACAGTGGGGGTACAATATGAGATGCCAGGGATGGAACCTGGGTTGGCTGCATGCAAGGCAAATGCCTTCACCACTGTCCTATTGCTCCAACCACAGAATTTTAATCTTTATTGAGGCAAATTACAAGTATAACTATAAGGATTTATTGTAAATTGTAAAGAATAAATATCATTTTAGTTACATATGTATTGTGAAATATGTGGCTACTTCCCTTTTAGTTGACACTTAATCACTTTACTTATTTAATCTTTTTACACTTGTTTCTTCTTTAGGATAAGATAATTCATTGAGATAAGATAATACGATAAGATAATAAGACACACACAGGGCAGAGCTGATCATGAGGTGTATGCGGGGGGAAGGCCAATTCTAGCCCTGGCCCGCCATCCCATCAGAGACTCACAAGAAGCCAGTGGAACCCCAACACCATGAGGGCCGCTATTTTCAACATCTGGACTCCACAGCTCGTCAGAGCTCCACCCAAGAGAAAGCTGATCTCAAGCCCTGCTCTCAGAGAACCACCTTATAGTGAAGACTATTTCAAGCCAGGTATGCCTGATCCAGAGACTCATACACACAGCTGCTACTGCTCTCACTGTGCTCAGCTCATCATTAGGTGCCCTGGAGGGAAGCCCTGGCCCACCACCCCAATAGAGCCTCACAAGAAATCAGAGGAATCCCCACACCAGAGAGCTGCCATTTTCAACATCTGGACTACACAGCTTGTCAGAGCTCCACTCAAGAAAAAAAGACAATCTCTCCCCATTGCGTGGTTCATCAATAAATGCAGGAGATGAGACCCTATTACTGATGGCAGAGCCTGTAATACCCATGTTGTATTTGATATGCCAAAAACTAGTAACAATTATAGACTTTATTCCCATGACCTGAAGAGTTTCAGCGCCACCCTTGAGAACATCACTTGCGACAATTAGAATGGGAAGGAATGGGAATGAAGATAGATTGTCGGCAACTACGCCACCTACGCTTCGCTGATGACATCGTTCTAATAACACCAAACATAAGCCAAGCAGTGCAGATACTGGCTGACTTAGACCGAGAATGTGAAAAGATAGGTCTACAGCTGAATCTCAGCAAAACTATGTTCATAAAAAATGAACTATTTCCAGAGGCCCCATTCACTCTCAATAGAACAAATATCTCTGAATGCAGCAGTTATGTGTAACTAGGTCGAGAAATCAACATGATGAACGACCCTAAAACCTGAGCTGCACAGGAGGAAGAGAGCAGCATGGAATGCCTTCAAAAAGCATCAAAGAAATAGCTAAAAAAAGACAAAGAACCTCTAACTCTGAGCACATCTCTTCGACTCCACCTTGCATTAACATACGCCTCAGAGACCTTGGCCCTGTGAAAGCAGAATGAGAGTGCTATTCGGGTCTCCCAGAGAGGAATCAAAAGAGCTATGCTTGGAATATCACGCCTCACTCAAGTGTAAGAAGGAATCCGTGCCTCCGACCTCTGTCACTGTTCCAGAGTCAGGGGCGCTATCTTATTTGCCAAGGCACTGAAAATCAGATGGGCTGGACATATAATGGGATTTAGAGATGACGGCTGAACTAGAGCTGTTACTGACTGGATCCCACAGAATGTCAAAATATCACGTGGCTGCCCACCTACAAGATGGTCAGACTTCTTCGTCAAGACCCTGAACAAACGGTTTGAGGCTCTTTGTATTCCTGAAGCAACCAGATGCCATTGGGCTACACTGGCACATGATAGGGTCAAATGGAAATATTACTGGTGCCCATTCGAGCAAATAGACAAATAACGGGATGTCAAGTGATCAAGTGATTCCCATGTTCTGAAAGAATGGTCTGAGGCTCTTCGTGTTCCTGGAAGCGAGCAAATGCTCGACATATGGAGATGTTACTGGTGCCCACTTGAGCAAATTGATGAAAAATGTAATGTCAAGTAAAGTGATACAAGTGAAGTAAAGTGTAATGTAATTTTGTTCACGTTCATCCCAGATCTAATGTATTGATCTGCCATGTACCACATCACTTTTTTTTTTTTTTTTTGGGTCACACCCAGTGATGCTCAGGGGTTACTCCTGGCTTTTCTCTCAGAAATTACTCCTGGCGGTGCTTGGAGGACCATATGGGATGCCGGAGATAGAAACCAGTTCTGCCGTTAGCAAGGCAAAAGCTCTCCCTGCTTTGTTATCGCCCGGCCCTAAGGACACCTCTTTTGATGGACACTCAATCACAAATGTGTAGTCAAAATGTGTAGCCTGTAAGCACATTTCAGTACTTTCTTATACAGTGGACTCAAATGGTCCTATGGGTCCACTGTGAGATTTAATAGTTTTCTTTGGCTTTCCTCTAAAAAATGTAGTTCTGCACCACATTTAGTAAATCAGATACAACATTCAATATAAAATGGATTATGCTTGGAATAGGCTCAAACAGTGGTTGCAAAATTTTGAAATAAGTGTTATCCATAGTTGCAGAGATGGTGGGTTTGAGGTTGATTAATAGAAACCCACTACGTGCTATATATCAGTAAATGAATCCAAGAACACAGATGGGCCAAATTCACGCATAACAACCAGTAAAATGTCATGACTTATCAATATCATTACTATATATGTGCTGTAATAGGCAATATAATCAATGCCGATTAAGGGAGCCGGTATTGGGATGGTGGTGGGTGGGCAATGAGAGTTTTTGGTGGTGGTGTGAGCACATTAGTGGTGGGATTGGAGTTGAATGATGAAGGCTTATAAAAATTGTATTGTGAAAAACTTTGTGATCTGTAAATCACGGTGCTTAAATAAAGTTTACTTTAAGAAAAAGACCACCAAAAATTCTACTTTCTTAGGAAATTTAAATTATACGATATGGTAATATCAACCAAAATCTTCCTGTGATGTGTCATATAATCTAAACTTATTCATTCTAAAGCTGAAAGTTTATACCCAGCCACAATTTTTCTTTTTTTCCTCATTCCCAAGACTCTGTTCACCATCTTTTAAAACTCTGTTTCTACGAGTTTCTGTTGTTGTTTAGAGTCCATGTGTGTAAATGGTGTTTCACACTATTTGTCTTTCACTTTCTGGTTAATTTCACTTAGCATCAAGTCCTCATTTTTAATCTATGTTTCTAATGACAGCATTTCTTTTTTTTTTTTTTTGCTGCTGAACACTCCAGAATATATTTATTCCAGATGAGAGTTGCATGATATAATTGGTTACATAATACACCCAATGAGTTACCTTCTAGATCCTTCTCCTATAACTCCTATGAGCATCCCCACTCCAGTTAAACTGTACTATTACATAGTACCTAGTAACATAGTGCCAGCCCTTCTTTAACTATTTTCAAATTTGCTTATTTACAGTAATTGAAAAACACCTTCTTTGTGCCGTGATCTCCTTATTCATAATTATGACATCTTCAGGATCCAATAAATGTCCCCTCATTTACTATCACTTGTTGGAGTCTGCCAGATACCCCGGGCTCATCCAGACAAATGCTTCAGATTCTACTCCAATTTCCTGGCTCCTGGGTCTCAGGCTTATGGGTAGTGTGCAGTATGTTTGTGAGTGCTGACTTCTCTTTATCACTTGTAGAGCTGGTCTACCCCTGAGTATCTGGTTCCTGGAGTTGATGCAATCAAATGAAAAGACCTGCTTTGGATGGGGTGGGGTGGTGGGGGCAGAAATCAAACATTCTTTGTTGAAGCCTGCACATTCCTGCCATCCCATTACAACTGTTTCTTTGCTTTCTAGCAGTCTTGTGGTTCACAGGACTCTCAAGGTTCAGGATGAGATTAATGTTTTTTCAGAATTTCCCAGTGCTTTGTCCTCTCCCTGCTCTTGCATGCACTGCAGTCTTGAACTGTCTTAGAGCTTCCCTTAAGTATTGTCTCAGGTTCAGAAATGTCCTAAGAATGGTAGAAGTGGTCTTGGCAGATGGCTCTTCTCTTAGTTGCAGCTCTGCTGCTCTCTTCTCTCTTTTCTTGCTCTCTCAGGGTAGCATGCAGCAAGAATTTCCTCCAGTCCACCTTTCCTCCCTTGCTCTATGAACTCGTTTTTGTAGATCAAAGCTCTTGTGGCAGTAGCTGGCCCCTAATTTTCCTTAGTCGCTCTAACTTCCTGTCAGTCTCATAAAAGCAATGGCTGTGGAATCTCTTTTCGTTTCTGGTGCTGGGGGCTCCCCATCATCTCTGGGTTCCTGGGGCTCATCTCTGAAGTGAGCAGCTTCTAAGGAAATGGCCTTAGTAGGAAATGTCCTTTTAGATGACGGTCTCTTCCTCTCTACAGCTGAGGGGAGTTGCGGTATAACAACATCTTCCTAACCAAACTTCACTAACTTTTTCTCTCTTGTTCCTATATACCACAATCTTATAAAGGAGTGTAGCAACGCCAATATAATGCCAGGAACTCTTCCCCTACAAATAGTCAATTAATCGTGTATTCAAGTATTCAAGGACTTGTTTTGCCTAAGCCCCATTTCAGGGTTATTGTCTTCCACCCTGGCCCTAAAATGCTCTTTTTTTGCTCAAATCCAAGGCCTCTGAATTCCCAGTCTCGACTCATAAAACATGCTATCAGCCGTGCAGCCATTTTCACTGAAGAACAAAACGCTAGTCTAAAGAAAAGTCTACTAATGTTACCAAAAGTTTTGCATAGACTTACACAGAACTCCGAATCCTGAGAGATAAGGCTGCTACAGCGAGGCCCAGATCCAGACATCAAGTGTTCACTCTGAGAAAGGTCACACGTGACACTATTGGGATCTGGAATTCCTGAATTATTATCCAGTTCATTAATATCCTGGTTTCACAAGCAAGAACTGTATTATATCTTTAAAACTTTGCATGCACAGTTCATGCATATTCCTGTCTGTATCTGCATATGTTCAAAAGTATGTGTGAAATACGTGAGTGTGTAGGTCATGGGAAGAGAAAGATAGAGCACTTTCTAAAGTCACCCTTCTCCTTATGCTTTTTTGTTAAAGTGACAGCACAATCTATTACTTTGAATTCCTCATGTTGAGATTCCTTTATACATTCCTTCTTATACAGTCTTCTTATGGCGTCCTTATATATATATATATATATATATATGTGTGTGTGTGTGTGTGTATACTTCTCACAAAAACAAGTAAATATTATCTATCTGATGTATGCTAGGTTTGTGTAGTCGCAATGCATGCATACTTGAAATATCTTGAGTTACTGAAGAGGATTTCTGTATGTTCCTGATTATGTTTATTCTGTTCTAACATGGGAAACAGATGTGGATGTTATGGAGAGGGCATGTACCCTCAAAAGCTAAAAGTATGTGAGAAACATTAAAAATGGTCAGAAAAGTGCTCTTGAAACCCACACACAAAAAATCAGATCTGCCCTTTTCTTAGGAGTCTTATATTTTGATCTAGAAATCATATTGTTTTAACTTCTCAAGTCCTTGTTCCCTGACAAGATGATACTTTAGCATAGGGTATCACTCGTCCTCTAGGTTTGCTGAACCCAGAAGGGGCTCCTCCTAGTGAATATTTTTATGATTTTAGTGGTATTGATTTCCATTTATGTGTAGGATTTAGAATATGCCAGGCCAAACACTATTTGCCAACATTTTGAACATCATATACAAAAAGTTTTGAATTCCTGCGTGGAAACAGGAAAACGGTCATTTCAACAATTTAAATATTATTAACTTAAAAAAAAGCAGGAAAAAACTGAATCTATAATGGCATCCACATCCAAATGGATAAATGTGTTGAAGTTTTGTTCCATGTTAGAAATATATCTACAGATGCCCCATGGTAAAATTAGGTAGGCTTATGGCACTTAGAAAAACAAAGTCTAGAAACACATGGAATGAGTAAGATGATATTTCCAGCAATCAATGCATTCCATAAAATGATTGAAAAGAACTTCCTCTATACAACAATTTCAGTTTTAAGACTCTAGTTCTGTGTTTCTTGCCCTCAATTATATACTTGGCCAAATCACATTATGAAAAACTATAATAGATCATCAAAATTCTTGAGTTAGCCCTAGAACTATGTTGTGTTAGTGTACTTTGATATAAATATGAGTAGGAGTGGGAATATTTTTTCTTATATTGAAAATTCTGAGTAGAAAGCTTATGCTGATATATTCAGTTCTTTCCATTCCTAGGGAAGAAATGAAAATATTCAAGTACAGACTATTCAGGCCACTGGGTGAGACTACCAGATCACAAAGTTGGTCATAAATCCTGGAATATGTAAGGACTCATAGGACATGACTTCCATATATGTTTCTTGAAAATTCAGCAAGCAGCAGAGAGGAGGAAACACTGGATCTCAGTGACTGGATATGGTTCCTGGACTCCTTTGTTTCTTATAGAGGTGGGAGTCAGAGATGGTGGTCTCAGAATATTCACACGAATTCTAAAGGTAACCAGGCTATCAGAGCTACTGGCTAGTGAATTTCCTTAAAGAGAGGAACATTGCCTTTTCTGAATGCTAGTGGACACTTACTATCTTGTATCATGATTTCACACAGAGAGTAATTATTCTGTTCAAGGTTTCAGTGCAAGACTCACAAAAATAGTTTTCTAAAATAGAATACTGTGCTGAGTTCAGTATCTGAGAAATTCTTTCATTCCCAAGAATTAAAGGTGTTTCAAGAATAGAGGTCTACATTTAGACAGACCCCAATAAGTTCCTTCTCTTCAACAATATATGACCAGCTCCGGTGGAAAAACAAGAAAAAAATAGTACGAAAAGAGCAATTTTCTCTCTTTGTGAAATTCAATGTATGTATGGGATATGGAACAAGAATCAATTTAACCCATTATACACTGGAGAACTAACAAAAGAATACATTTCTAAGGAGCTTGTGTTCTAAGAAATCTTTCCATCTGTGTCAAGAGAAGAAGAAATATTCTTTCATACATGTGCCACTGAACAATCTGTTCTTTTAATTTGGCCAAATGTTGTCTAGGCTCTTTTGGGAGCTTCATTCCTTGGGACGTTTGTTTTCATGTTTTATTTTTATACTAGAGTATTTTGTGAAATTAATAGGGTTACTGATCCATATTTTGTAATTCATACTAATATAATTATGTCTGAGCATCTAAAAAAGAGACACCTTAGAGAGGGGCCGGAGTGATAGCCAGCAGGTAGAGCGTTTGCCTTGCACTCGACCGGCCTCTGTCGGCCTGGATTCGATCCCGGCATCCCATATGGTCCCCGAGCACCGCCAGGAGTAATTCCTGAGTGCAGAGCCAGGTAGTAGCTCCTGAGCATTGCCGGGTGTGACCCAAAAAAGGCAAAAAAAAAAAAGAGAGAGAGAGACACCTTAGAGTAATCTAATATGAGTGAAATAATGTTAAATTTGATAGTAGACAAATTGGAATATTAGATGTTTTCTCAGTCAGAGCTCAATTTGCACCCTTGAGCTTTCAGTTGACTGGGTGATTTTGTAACTCCTTAGGGCAGGAATTGACTTGTAGTTTATCTGTTAGACCTGAAAACAATTTTCTTTCCTTGGAAAATAATAAACCTGAGATTATGGTCTACGACCCTATAGAGTACAATTAGCTATGTACCTCAATTTTTCAAGCATTCCTTTTTAAAATTGCCCATAAATATCCAGTTACACCAATTGTCATTTCGATAGTACTAATATCTTAATGGCCTCCTCTTTTATTAATGAGCTTACTAAACCTTTGGCATGTGTTTTTAGTTCTGTAAGTTACTTTGCCTTTAACCTTTTGGAAACTAGACAGTAGCACTAGGAAATACTATGGATAAGTGAATTTATCTTAATTATTTTGTATTATTATCTGAATAGCATTCCATTTATATCCCTATTTCCTATTCATGGAAATTTTTTGAGGATTTAGAAACATTTATTTTCTCCAAGCAAAATATTCTACATCTATGAGAGAGAACAATTTCATAAATACACAGTAAGTTTAACAATAGATCCATACAAAATGTTTAGAGAGAAGGTTCAGTCCTCAAGCCCAAGTTCTTCCTGAATATATATCTCTTCTGCTTGACTCTTTGCTTACTTTTCCCACTCTGGAATAGACCATATTTTCTCTTGAACTTCCTCTATTTATCCCCCTCATGTCTTTCTAAGTAATTTCATTCAATATTTTTTTCACAAATTATTAAAAAATCAGAGAGAAGAATGATTATGGGAGAAGGAAATTGGAATCAAAAGAAATCCAAATTAATACATTCTCTCTAGCTAGTATCAGGGATTTGGGATGTTATATGGAACTGAAGCTGTCATTATAACTCACACTTTCACCTCCACCTCTTACCTACTTCCTGGTTTTGTAATTTAGTCCCGTTTGATGAAGACACATTCTTAACACTCTCTTATTTCTGCTCCAAAATCTATAGCTCTGTCAACTAGTTCTGAGGCCTTCAGGAATTATTTCTTTCTAAACTTGGCTGAAATTTACAGATATTGTGTCTTGGCCTCATTACCCATTTTGATGCAGTTTTAATTTTATATATGCTTTACTGTCAGAACTCCTCCACCCAGAAAAAGAACCTATCATAGCCCAGTTAGCGTGGCCGCAAGCAGCTGCTGGGTTTATCAAGGTTCATCAATAAATGCTGAAGATCAGAGGTGACTACAAGAGTATGCCACCCACATGGCAGAGCCTGGCAAGCTACCCGTGTCGTATATGATATGCCAAATACCAGTAACAATTGTATACCTCATTCCCATGACCTGATAGAATGATTTGAGGCTCTTTATGTTCCTGGAGCAAACAGGCGCCCTTGGACTCTACTAGCATGAGACAGGACATAAGGAGATGTTACTGGTGCCTGCTTGAAAAAAATTGATGATGAACAGGAAGACAGTGATACAGTGATACAGTGATATGCTTTACTAAGTTGTTCTTAAGGTTTTCTGGATACTACATTAATAAACCAGTGATTTCAATGATTCTTAGAGGGAAAAGAGGCAAAATAGATTGCTTAGTACATCAACTTTTGAATTTCTCATTTGCCACTAACCTGCTTAAGAAGCAGGTTAACCCCATATCAGACTCAAGTATCAAAGTACTGGGGCAATAGGTGTCGCATCTTGACTAGAAACCATGTGCCCTGACTCTTCTTTTCTTTGTAAGGTGGGTCAAGGGATAATACAGCACACATAGTCCACATTAGTGTGGCTTTGTCAAGGAGTTATAAGGGTGGTTTGATTTCAACAGATCTTAGGAATGTGTCTTAAAACAGTATTTCTCATATTTTTTCTGGGCATTAGAATTTTAACATATCTTTAGTATATCTATAGTTCAGACCAAGTAAATTAAAATTTCTTGAAGCAAGAACCAAGCATCTGAAAAATTTTGAAGAGTTGCTCACCCCAAACAATTGTTATTTCCAGGCCTTACATGCAATAATTTTCAAATCTTAATATACTCCAAAGTGACCTTGAAGTGTTTAAACATAACTTCTGATTCTATAGGTCTACTATGTGAGTTGAGCATCAGAATTTCTTACACGTTCCCAGCCAATGCTGAATCATCTGCCCCCCCATCATGCATTATGTAGTGAGACCTTAGAGAGAGAGAGACAAGTGTGTGAGAGAGAGAGAGAGAGAGAGAGAGAGAGAGAGAGAGAGAGAAAATGTCCGTTGTTCCAGAAACAGCATTGGAAATGTTGAACTGGATTTCTCAGGACTCTTTCTGGTCCTAATCCCTCCTTTCATGGACATTGCTTTTACATCCAATGTTCTCAGATCTTAGAGCTGCTCAGCTGAGATAGTGACTTTTAAAACAACATTTTTCTCCCATAGTTCATCAGGCTCTGAGTCTAAACTTGACCCTGCGTTTAGGTAAAGTCAGACATGCATAGAAAGGAGAAGTAAATTTATGGACAGGCTCTTCAATTGAGAGCTAACAGAATCAAATTAGAAGAGGAATGTTTTAATCAGAAAGCAGGGAAGGATTTTTTTTGCTCATGGTGTTTCATTAGACCATGGAATGGTTTTTCCTGGGCAGTAACAGCCGCTTGTTTCATCTGAAATGTTGACTTAGATGCAAGACAGGAGGTGCTGCCAGATAGATGGATGAGGTGATTCTAGAGGTTTCTTTTATTGCTCCAACTTCTCCCACCAAGTGAAATTTAAACAGTCAAGCCCCCAACCCCCCCACTTCTTAAATAGACCAATGGAAGGTAATTATGTAGATATATATTTCCATTTACATATATTCATATATATTTTCACACACATATTATATATGCATATATAAAATATGGAATATTATATATACGTATATAGGCTAGACATATGGCAATTGGGTCTTCTGATCTCTGATAGATGGTGCTTCCATGATCATTTGTAAGAGAACTTAAAATACAAGAGAGGTGCAGTGGAGGAAGGCAGGTGGGTCGAGGAAGAAACAACCTATGAGTAAATCATTTTCTGACCTTGTACTCTGATGCTGAACAGTGAGGCAGAGGAGGGAAGGCTGTAGAATCAGGGAGGGTAATGCAATGTTTTTTCATCTTCTTTTATATCACTTTGCAAAATGATGCTACCATATGTGCTGTTATATTTAAACAGCAGATGTAGAGTTGAAAATGCAGAAGTGTGGTACCATTTACAAACAGGTTTTCCAGGGAAAACCGACTTCTTTGCAAGCTTTGGAATTTATCACATCCATTTAGTTCCTAATTACAAGATTCTATATAGCAAGGCATAGTGAGTAGTTCTCTCCCTCTCCCCGTGCTTTTTTCCCTTTCTTCCTCCTTCATCTCTCTCTGACTGATTAACAAATTAACTATAAGACTAAGAAACAGGCTTATGTGAAATTGCTTTTCATGCCATTAGGGGTCCAAGAAGATTTCTTCAGGGGCGTGACCAAATGCAAACTCTCTAGAATGTTGTGATATTTGAAAGGATGGGGAAGCCAAGATCTCACATGACATTGGAGAGATACTGGAAATCCACAGCAGCCTTTACAGTCTCCTGAACAAGGTGAAACACGAAAGACACAGATTAGACATAACAAAAAGTGAAATAATTTTTTCTGGCTAACTTTGATGTATGGATTTAATTAGGAAGGCCAGCATTCTATAGAAAGAGTAAAGGAATGTCTGTTTGGGGTTCAAGGAAAATCTCTTTTCTGTAACTTTTAACTGTGACATTTATTACCTGCACCTCAAATTGACTGAGTCTGCAATCCTTGTTCTTAAACTTTTTCCGCTTGTGAAGACTTTATACCTGAGAAATTAAACATGGACTAGCATTGCCAGAAACACCTTGAGTTTATTACATATTTAATTTTTAATTAATTGTCCACTCAATGCATGTTTAAAAACTTGCACGGTTGCCAATTTTTTCTCAGCTCCTAAATTCAGTTTTAGAAATGCATGTAGAGTCTCCCACCCACAGTTTAAAAGATAGATTCCATAGTATGGACATTATTTTACCTGTCATTCAAGAGTTCAGAGTATTTGTAATGCATTTACTTTGAATTATTACTAGTGATTATTTATTCAGAGGTGACTACAAGAGTCACTATGCTTTATTCAGAGGTGACTACAAGAGTATGCCACCCGTACGGCAAGCCTGGCAAGCTGCTTGTATCGTATTTGATATGCCAAATACCAGTAACATTTATATTAGGTCATTCAGATGGCCTAATATAATGGTTTGAGGCTCTTTATGTTCCTGGAGCAAGCGGATGCCTTTGGGTTCTACTAGCATGAGACAGGACATATGAAGATATTACTGGTGCCCGCTCTAGCAAATAGATGATGAATGGGAAGATAGTGATAGTGATACCTAGTGATTAAATGAATATATTTCAGTCATTAAATTAGTAGAACTATAATACACATTAATTTAATATTTTTGTTTTAAATCAATTAATTACTATCATCCAATAACTAGAGAATTTACTATAATAAGATGCTACCTATGAAATGGAGTAAGGAAAGCCTTTGCAATAAGGAGAATTAACATTATCAAAATGGTAATAATCCCTAGAGCCTTATACAGATTCAATGCGGTCTCTATAAGGATACCGATGGCATTCTTCAAAGAAATCAACCACCACTCCTGAAATTTATATGGAATAAAAACTCCAAAGTATAGCTAAAGCAATCGTTGGGAAAACAATATGTGAGGTATCATCTTGCCCAACTTCAAACTGCACTACAAGGAAGTAGTAATTAAAACTGCATAGTATTGGAATAGAGACAGACCCGTAGATCTATAGAATAGAACTGATTATCCTGACACACACTCTCATATATATGATCACTTAATCTTCAATAAAGGAGCAAAAATCATTAAGTTGAGCAAAGAAAACCTCTTTAGCAAGTGGTGTCTGGAAAGTAGGCAACTTCTAGTGAAAAAATGAACTTAGACCTGCTTTAAATGCCATGCACAAAAGTCAGATCAAAAATGATTAAAGATCTCAACATCAGACATGAATCTATAAAGTACATAGAAGAAAATATAGGCAAAACCCTCTATTATGTTGAAACTAAAGGCATCTTCAAAGGTGAAACACCACTGACAAAGCAAATGGAAGCAAAGATCAACAAATGGGATTATATGAAAATGAAAAGCTTCTGCACCTCAAGAGAAACAGTGAATATATAAAGACAGCCACCGAATGGGAAAGATTACTTACCCAATGCCCATCGGATAAGGGGCCTGAGCGATAGTCCAGAGGGTAGGGCGTTTGCCTTGCATGTGGCCGGCCCATGCCAGCCCAGGTTCGATCCCCAGCATCCCATATGGTCCCCCAAGCACTGCCAGGAGTAATTCCTGAGTGCAGAGCCAGGAGAAACCCTTGAGCATTGATGGGTGTGACCCAAAAAAGAAAAAAAAATGTGCCCATTGGATAAGAGCGTAATATCAAAGATATACAAGACACTGGTAGAACTTTACAGGAAAAATATCCAACCACATTAAAAAATGAGAAGAAATGAACAGAAACTTTGACAAAGAAGAAATTTGAATGGCCAAAAGTCATATGAAAAAGTGCTCTTTGTTACTAATCATCAGGGAGATGCATTTAAAAACAACAATGTGATATCATCTCACACAACAGAGACTGCAGTGCGCACATCCAAAAGAGCAAGAACAACCAGTGCTGGCATGGATATGGGGTGAAAGGGACTCTCATTCACTGTTGGTGTGAATGGCAATTGGTCCAGCACTTTCAGAAAACAATGTGAACATTCCTCCAAAAACCTGATATTCAGCTCCCATTTGCCCCAGCAATACTACTCCTGGGAATATACCCTGGAGACCTAAAAACACACACCAGGAGCACTATTTGCACTTTTATATTTATTGCACCCAACCCACAATAGCCAGAATCTGGAAACAAACTTAGTGCCTGAGAACAAAAGATTGGACAAAGAAACAGTGGTACATAGACACAATGGAAAATTATGCAGCTGTCAGAAAGGATAAAGTCCTGAAATTTACCTCTAAATGGATGAACATGGAGAGTATCATGCTGAGTGAAATTAGTCAGAAGGCAAAAGGACAGATATAAAATGACTGCATTCATTCTGGCAGTAGGAAATGTGTACTGGTGGAGGGGTTGTTATGCAGCTGTCAGAAAGGATAAAGTCCTGAAATTTACCTCTAAATGGATGAACATGGAGAGTATCATGCTGAGTGAAATTAGTCAGAAGGCAAAAGGACAGATATAAAATGACTGCATTCATTCTGGCAGTAGGAAATGTGTACTGGTGGAGGGATTGGTGCACTAAAACCCAACCATGAACATCTTTGTAATTGTATATCTCATGGCAATATAATAAAATTTAAAATATATGCATTTACTCAAGCTATACATCAATTAAGTTAATTGCATACTAATCAATCCCTAATACTAAATCATTTTTGTCCCTCCAGAGGACTAATGTTCACCTCTGTATTAAGAAGGGTGCTAAAGAAAAATTTCTGCGCATAAATTATAGTATTTTTATTAATAATAACATAGTTATTTTCTCTCTTAATTACATAAAATGTCATTATAAAGTGTCTCTAGATTTAAAGCAGTTGTATTTTGACAAATACAGTAAGTGTGGTCACTTTGTTTTATGATAATAAATATTACACAACAAAGGATTTTATTTTATTAACTAATCTAACATTTTTATTCTCATCTGAACCTTTTCCACTGATATTTAATTTTATAGCATTTTAAGTAGCATATGCTTTTGTTATAGTTTAATAAGATTAAAATAATCAATTTTCTTATATTAAAATACAAAGTTACTGCCCACCAGTGCCACCAAAAGTTCCTCTATACCCTCCCTATCTGCTCCTATGTTACCCTATAACCCAACTGTCCTTTATGGTAGTACATTTTCTCTAATGGTGAAATTTTCTTTTTATGCATTTAAAGTGCATATTATCATTTGGGTTTTTCTTCAGGATGGTATGGCTTATTGTGGTTGTCCCATAGTGTATAGGCAGTTGAAGTGTCCCAACAGCAGTTAAACATCGGCAGACTACCAAAACCTAAATTCATTTGTTCTAGATTGTGTCTGTTTTGATCCAGAATCCCAGGCTTTCGCATAACTTCTGTGCATCAGAAAAGATGAATTTCAGAATTCTACAATTCAGGTATTTAGAAGGGTCCTGTTCCAACAAGGTGCTTGCACGCATCTGCAAACATGTACATTTTCTCAGTTTCCTGAGTCACTCATCTTATTGGCTCCTCCTAATTTGAATTTCTTTAGGTTTTAATAACACCTCTGGCACTTCAGTCCCCTGCTCTGCTCCCCCAACTGTCTGCCCTCCTGTGGCCACTCCCAGTCTTGCTGCCATTTAAAGCTCTGACCTGCTTCTTCACATAAACTTTATCCTCTCCACTTTAGTCCACAGTCTTGCCTGAGCTCTTTTTTTTTAAGTATTTTATTATACCACCGTGAGATATACAAATAAAAGATATACAATTAAAAAGTTCATGTTTGGGTTTTGGTCATACAGTGTTTCAGCACCCGTCCCTCCACCAGTGCCCATCTCCATACAAATAAAAAGATATACAATTAAAAAGTTCATGTACAGTGTTTCAGCACCTGTCCCTCCACCAGTGCCCATCTCCCACCACCAACATCCCCGGTTCCCTCCCCCTTCCCCAGCCCTGCTCCATGGCAGGTTCTTTATTTCTTGCCTGAGCTCTTTACTCCTTGTTATATGACCAAGCACACATGGCTCGTGGATTCCACCTAAAAGAAAATGTCTACTTTCTTTTCTGACATTTGGAACGTGATTACTTTCAGTGAAGGTCAGAGAGGGAAGATTGCAAATTTAGATGACAAAACTAAAAGACCCCGTGAGAAAAATACAGACTAACGAGAACTCAATCTTTCATCCCAAGATTCAGTTATTAAACTGATGTACTGAAGTGAGTACTATAACCTAAGTCAACCAGGGAGGCCCTGAGGAAGGCTTCCTGGAAAAGAAGCAGAGCCAGTAGTTAAATTCCACAGAAAATCTTCCATTAAAAAGAAACTGTGGGGAGGGGGCCCCGGAGCGATAGCCGTAGGGCGTTGCCTTGCAGCGGCCGGCTGGCTAATGCCGGCCTGGGTTCGATCCCCGGCATCCCATATGGTCTCCCGAGCACCGCCAGAAATAATTCCTGAGTGCAGAGCCAGGAGAAACCCCTGAGCATTGCCGGGTGTGACCCAAAAAGTAAAAAATAAAATAAAATAAAGAACACCGTTTCCATTAAAAAAAAAAAAGAAACTGCGGACTACTAGGAGGAGGAAGGTGCTTATGCCTACCCAGTGGCAATGCTGGAGGCGATTCTTACTGAATTCAGTGTGGTAAATTCATGCTTCTTAACTTGAAGCAACCTGGTACCTGTGTCAGTGAGACCAACTGATTTCTTGCATGTATCTTAGAGCAAGATTCTGGGGCCCAGTTGCTTTCATGAAGGTCTGTTAGCACTTGCTTGGAAGGTGTAGACTGTTAGGGAGCCCGGGGTCCCCAACAGTGCCAGCAAGAGAGTTCCTTTCTACCTCGAAGCCTGCAGGGAATGGATGAAAGCTCAGGAATCCGGCACAGTTTTAAAAGGCTTTACTATCACAAGTTCTGATATACAATCCAAGAACAGGGAAAACTCCAGACTCTGCATTCCCAGCTGAGCCCGGGCCCTGTGTAGGCCTAGATGTCTGACACCAAGTGTTGAAGCCCAACAGAAAATGGAGAGGACAGAGAGAGGATAATGTGAAGGGAAGCCAAAAAAAAAGCCTCCCCTTTTTTTTTTTTTTTGCTTTTTGGGTCACACCTGGCAATGCTTAGGGGTTACTCCTGGCTCTTCGCTCAGGAATTACTCCTGGCAGTGCTCGGGGACCTTATGGGACGCCAGGGATCGAACCTGGGTGGCACAGGCCTGCCCATGCAAGGCAAACGCCCTACCAGCTGGACTATCGCTCTGACCCCAAACAGGCCCCTTCTTATCCTAGCTTCTTTTATAGACTGAAACCCGCCAAAATATTCCAGCCCATCCCATCATGGGTTGGACTATCTAGAGATGTAGCCATGTAAATGACCCTTTTGAAATGTAGATCTTTAGGTGAGCCTTGGTTCAAGCTTCAGTAAAGCCAGAGCTGATTTCCAGAGGCAAAATCTCCTTTGCAGAGAGAGGAGGGGCTGTATCTCTGAACCAGAAAGCAGTTCAGAATGTAATTTGTAGGAAATGGCATTAATACTTTTTACTATGACTATACAGCCAGCAGATCCCAGACTCTGGATTCCACTAAGGTGCAAAATCCATCAGAATAATTCACTTTGGCATTACCTTTAGAGTCAGAGACATGTTATTTTGCTCAGAGGCACACGACATTTCTCTGAACTCGGAGATTTAATTACATTATGATTGATCCAACGTGGCCAAGTACTCTTGGGATATCTACATGTATGTTCCACGTAGGGACCCATAGGAACAGAATATCAATCTGGGGCATGTGAGATTCATGATCACTATCACTATCTATCACTATCTTCCCATTGATCATCTATTTGCTAGAGCGGGCACCAGTGATATCTCCATATGTCCTGTTTCGTGCTAGTAGAACCCAAAGGCATCCGCTTACTCCGGGAACATAAAGACCCTCAAACCATTATATTAGGTCATGGGAATGACCTAATATAAATGTTACTGGTATTTGGCATATCAAATAGGACACGAGTAGCTTGCCAGGCTTGCTGTGTGGGTGGCATACTCTTGTAGTCACCTCTAAATAAAGCATTCAAAGATGAACTGTGTGACTGCTAGTGGTCGCGTGAGCTGGGCTGTGATAGTCTGGTCTGCTGGGTGGAGTTGTGATGAGAGGGAAGTCAGGATGTGGAAAAGGTGGCCCCATGGAGTTGGGGGTTGTCTGGCTTGTTGTGAGGCTCTGCTGGGGTAGCAGGCCAGGGCTAGAACCCACCATGCCTCCTGGGCGCCTCATGAGTGGCTGGGCACAGGGAGAGCAAGAGGCAGAGATTCATGATAAAAATTATTATGTCATATAAAATTATGAAATCAGTCCAATTTTGTCCAAACTCCCAATGTGTCTGCTCCAGAGATTCCCCAAAGGGAGGGACCAGCTCTCCACATAAGCCAAGTGTAGCTGGAGGCTAAGGCTCAGTAGGGCGTGTCACCCAACAGTAGATGCTCCTTCAGTTTTCAGAAGCATTTTGATAATCAGCTCTGGAAGAGTTAGCTCATCCAGTGTGACCTTAGCACTACAAACACCAGGAGACTTTAAAGATTTTTGAAGAGAAGAGTGCCTGTGACCTTGGGAATTATGCTACTTCATAGAAGCATTAAAAATAGCCATGACCTACTTTCACCATGGTTTTGAACAAACTTGGAAGGTAGTCTATATGTACCTTGTTAATGAGTTTTTAAACTTTCTGTGACAACAGAGGAACAGTTTAACAGCCATCCATAGGAAGTAGCTGTCTTTTGCTACTGTCTTTTTCTGGGAGGCCAGAAAATGTAGGAATCATGTCATTATTACATTCTTATAATGACAATATAGAATTCATGAAATCATCACAAATTCAAATTTTACTTTTCTCTATAACATGCTTGTTGCATTTCTTTTTTTAAGCCTCTGGATAAAGCCATCAAGTACAGTCCATAACATGCCACTCAGGAAACCATACCAGTTTCGATTTGATTATCTTGTTGCTCATGTCATTGTTTTCATATTAGAAAACCTGGCCTAATTTCAATTTTAAAAAGTTCTGCATAGAAAATGTCATCAACACGGAAACCCCATAGGGCATTTGTACTAAATACATCTTGATTTATTTTTAATCAAGAGCTTATAAGATCTATTTTTTTATAAATACATAAAGGCATATGACATTTTGTAAATTCTGCACTCTGAGAATTCTCAACAGGAATATTAACCATAGCCATGGGTTCATCTTTTAGAAACAGTATCTCAATATAAATTTTAGACCTATGTTTTAAAGTACCTAGTTCTTTGGACATACTGAGTCTTTCAACCTGCAACACTTAATATGAAGGAGCTAACAACCAATATTTAATGATTTGTATTATTTTTCTTGAAAATGACTTTCTCATATATATCTACTTTCATTCAACAGTAACTCTGATGATGGCTACCTTTACAAAAGTGATGATCCTTTTTTTTTTTTGCTTTTTTGGGTCACACCCAGCAATGCTCAGGGGTTACTCCTGGCTCTGCACTCAGGAATTATTCCTGGGGTGCTCGGGACCATATGGGATGCTGGGGATCGAACCTGGGTCAGCTACGCACAAGGTAAATGCCCTACCGCTGGACTATCCACTCCAGCCCCCAAAAGTGATGATCTTTTAGACTTATCAGCTTTCTGAAAGTAGTCACTGTAGAATTACCAAATGTATATGGAGTTAGTGCTTACAGAATGGGTTCTTTCTTTTTTTTAACTTTTTTTTATTATACCACCATAAGACATACAATTACAAAGGTGTTCATAATTGGTACTTGGTAATACAGTATTCCAGCACCCATATCTCTCCACCAGTGCCCCATTTCCACCACCAATGTACCCCACCCCATCCCACCCCACCCTCAGGCTACCTCAATAGCAGGTACCCCCGTTTTCTCTCTTTCTCTCTCTGTCTCTTTCTCTCTGTCTCTGCATCTCTCTCCCTCTTCTTTTTACACATTGTGGCTAGCTCTGCAGATATTTAGAGTTTATCACTTAAGTATCTTTGTGTATAGAATGGGTTCTATCTGACTTTAGAACAAACATAGAAGTTTTTAAGTCCTACAAGGATTAACATTGAGACCTGAAAGCACTTGTCCATTTCAGAATTCCCTGGAGAGCCTCTATTCACCTGTGGGAAGGTTGTGTACTTGATATTCGATATGTTCTTATTGTGTGCCAGTGCTCAAAGTACATTAGCTTAGTGAGAAAAGTAATTATATCATTCAACACAATTTTTAAAGTCCCTACTACATACCAGACATTCAGAGTTCTCCAGTAACTACGCTAAACCCAGAGGATATCATTTCCTTTTTACTTCATAGCGATTTTGTAAACTAGTTCTCGTTTTAGGGGTAAGAAAATTGGGATTTAGCGAGGGGTAAGGAACATGTCCTTGAATCATGAACCTCATGAGTAATAAAGATTGTGAATATGCTTATTGCTCTTATTCACTGCTTCTTCATTTAATATCATGATGGTTGGGGCTGCATCACTCTATTGAGAGAGGTAGGCTGGGAGGATTGTGACGGTGCTCCCTCTTTTACACTAGACTCTTTGGCAGTATCTTTGATTTATACTTGTTAGACGTCAGTGATACCTTGCCATCCTTTTCACTTGTGAAAACCCTAATATCTTAAAATATTGTTAGAGAACATTGCAAGTCACACACTCATGCTGACTTTTCAGTTCCTGAAATACAGGCAGTTCTCCCTGTGGGCAATCTTATTCCAGCTTTCAGAGAGAGTACTTCTTTTTTTCCCTTCACTCCTCAAATAACATCTGGTCAAACTGTGAATTTTTTATTAATACTCTGAACATTTAAAAATGCTATCCTTTTTTTGTTTTATTTGCCTTTATTTTAGGTATGTGACTTGCAGTACTGTTTATGGTGGGTGCCTACTTTTACTTCCAAGTTAGTAAAAGGAGACAGATTTATACAAATGGAGAAAGCAATTCCTGAAATTAAATGGCGATTTCTTTTTCTTAGTTATTCTGGGAGGATATAAATGATCTCTAGCCAATGATGTTTGTCAAAATTGGTTATTAAAAAGGTCTTGAGGAAAAGTGAATATTAGCACCAGAAACTCAAATGCATTGTTACGTGGGCTTGAAAGTCCATGTTCTGCATTCAAACATAGCTAGAAACAGCTGTGAGAGAAAACTGGTCATTTACCAGTGCTTAATGACTAATGCCCTGCCCAATCTGAATTAGCAAGATTTATGACAGAATTGCTTTGTTCAGCTGAACTCTGCTGTTCTCAAAAGAAATCACAAAAAGCCCAACGTGAGTGAGTGATAATGTCTGTGCCTGATGGTTGAGGACAAAGATCCTACACTTCAGAGGAACCTGAAAAACTACAACTTTGTGATTGTGTTCAGACTGAGACGTGGTGTACCTCAGGAACTGTCTGGGTTGATGAATCTTGAGAATAACCTTAGACAGTCCTGGTTTAAATTATATTTCTGGTCCATTCCAAGTCCAGAAATCTTTTCAAGACAAAGTAACCGATTTCTCTTTTCTGACCTTATTACAGATAACTCCTCTTACCTGTAAGGATATCCAGAAAGGGATGGTATAAATTAAGCTGTAATTTGCTAAAGTAGCAAGGGTTTAGGTATGTATTGCCTGGTCCTGTCAGTTAGAAAAGCAATGCATTGAATCTTGCTTATCTTGGTTTCCTTATCTATAAAACATAGAATTAGATTACTTTAAAATAGTTTAGTTTAGCTATCTTGATTTATAATACTGTTAATGATAGAGTTCCTTGCATATAATATCCCAACAAAATGCCCTCCACCAGCGTGAATGCTTCTCTTCACCATTATCTTAGTAAGCTCAAGTCTCAGGTTCTGTTGCCTTTAGCCATTTGTTATTTCTAATTATTGAGTGAGTTTCTGTTCATCTTTCTCCCATTGATTAATGGAGTTGGCTGTTATTTATCTTGTTAGAATTTACAATTGTTTTATATATTTGGGTAGTAACCTTTTGTCACATTAGTGAAAATATTTTCTCTCAGTCTGCTATCTTATTTTTCTTTTTCATTTGTGGAGCAGAGACTTTTAATCTGATGTTTCCCCATTTTTCAACGTTTGCTTTTATTTGCTTGTCCAATAGCACTGAATCATGAAGATGCTTCACCAGTATTACTTTATATAGCATTGTATAATATTCTTGCCATAGAAATTAGGCAAGTAAAATGCTATGGTCATGTAGATTGGATAAGAAGCCAAAACTATGTTTTCAGAAGATGTGATTCTATACTTAGAAATCCCTAAGTAGCCATTCTCAGGTCTAGGCTCTAATTCGAGTATTATGTCTTATTGCATTTGGAGATTGATGAATAGGGGTAGAAGTGCCATGTAGGGGATGTAGAGACAGTAAAGACAGTACAGCACTCAAGACACTTACATTTGCACACATCTGGATTCTGTCTTTGGCAACCCCTATGATTCTCTGAGCACTGCTAGAATTTATCTCTGAGTTCAGAGGCAGGGATAAGCCTTAAGCAACATTAGGTGTGGCCTATAAACAAAAAGTAAAAGAAATGTAACTGAAAACATGTTCAAATTTAATATCTATCTTTATTTTATAATCTCAGTCATAGCTATCCAAGACTCCATAAGATTACATATTCAGCCATTTTTAGTCACTATGTTGAGTTTGGAGTCCCATCACCACCAATTTGTCTTTTTAGATTGAACTTTCTAATAGTGTTTTGTACAATTTTACAATGTCCTACTATGTCTTTAATGTGTTCAACTGTATATGCAGTCCATGTATCTATAGTCACATAATAGATGCTTGAGAGCTTATGAGTGGATAGACACAATGGTATTTCTCCCCACTTCTTTAACTAAAATGAACTTTTTCACATGACCAAAACATATTTCTATAGTTTGCTATGTTTCCAAAGGAACCTTCAAGTCAAAGAAAAAGAGACCATCATAACCTGAGGTATTGGCTACACTTTAGCTGTTTGTAAAGGTAAAAGTATATTGTTACTCCACTCTGCGAGTTCAGTAATTCTGAGAACTATCCTGGGAGCGGATAACACCCACCAACGTCTGCTTTTAGCACCACTAATAAATAACACAGTTGTTTCCTCTCCATGCTGCATATCCCCAAGCCAGGTGGCAAGCTCATGACAGACATTCTTTTCTCCTGGAATTCTTTGGTCTCCAGCCATGGGAGGTGAGTCACTGGGGGGATGCCACACCTGTCAGAAAGTAGTGTTGTCATTGATTAGATCATCCCTCCAGGCTGGCTGGAGCCATAAGTACATCTAGGGGAGGAATGGACAAAGGCTTCACAGAACAGATGTTGCTGCTGGAAGCAAGGAAACCTCATTCTCTGCCTAGTTCTGCTGGCTCCCAGCTGGGCACCAGAGCCAGCTTCAGTTATATGTGCCCTGGGCTCCAGCCCTCGCAGGTAGCCAGACGTGCAGAGGCCAACAGATGAAAGGCTGTTTTCCAGATGTCCCCTGCTGAGGGTTAGACAGCCTGTCCAGAAATGTCATGTTTGGCAGCTGCTGAAATCCTCTACCTACTGTTACTGGTTCATAGCTCCTAAAGGGCATGGAGGAGGCTAGCATTAAGATCTCTTAAAGAGACAATGTTAAAATGAATTTTTGGCTTCAGTCAACCTAGTATCAAACTGACAATGTAATGTAACTCATAAATTGCATTTTATAATGCATTGTTCTAGTATGTAGTAAATCTGCTAAGTGTGCGTCTTGTCATCTTATCCATCCATGACTTCCCAGTTGGTGGATATCAAAGTAGAATTCAGCTTAATGTGACTTTGGTTATGGGACCAAACATGAGTACAAGCTGGAGTTACATTGGTAAATGAAATAGATCCATTAGATTCCTCTAATGATAAATCCTAATGGATTCCTTATTCGAGAAATCCAAATAAAATTTATTTCTTTCAATCCATAAAAACTTGAAGTTCCTTGTTGATGAATTTTCAAACTCCTATCTGAATATACCTTTTCAGTTAAAATAATGATTGCCAGCAAAAACTGAACTCTTTTAATGCTTTATCATTGTCTGTTTCTATGGCTCATTCAGATAATGCATGGTCTTAGAAGATCTCCAGGTTTTGTTTTTTTTTTCTGAAGAAGGCACCTTTTAGTTTCATTTGGTTCTTACTTGTATGTGTGCTTTTCTCTATCTCATCTTTCCAAAGCTGTTAAGAGGTATCTTGTCTTCTCGCTGTTCACCACCTTTGCATTTCCTAGATAGACCCTGAGACTTCAGGGCATTGTCAGTGCTATACACACTCATTGAAAGCAGGAACACTGTACCAAACTCTTCCATCTGTGTGTTTTTTAGGTATTAATGATATTTTTATTATACCACTGTTAGATATACAATTAAAAGATGTTCATGTTTGAATTTTGGTTCTACAGTGTTCCAACACCTATCCCTCCACCCCTGCCCATCTCCCATCACCAATGTCCCCACTTCCCTCCCCCTTCCCCAGCATGCCTCCATGATAGGTTCTTTATCTCCTTTCTCTCTCTCCTTCTCTCTCTCTCCCTCTCTTTCTTTCTCTCCTTACCTTTCTTACACATTGTAGATTGTAATATGTTCTAGAACATGATTGGTTCCACTAGTTTGATGTACCGGGTCTGGACCACAAAAATGTCAGCTATTATGGTGAGTGAGTCTCATCCAGCTGCTTCTGAGGCCCTACAGAGGTGATGGGCCACTCCCCAAAACTCATCTTGCCTCCTGGGAGCCTCATGGTCAGCTGAGCTAGGGGAGAGCTGGTTGGCAGCTCTCCCCCCATGCGTCTGAGTCTCTGCATCATGGCCGAGAGCCCCTGAGGCAGTTTGTGGGCGGGGCCACCAGGCCTCTAGGACTGCATATCCAGTGTTAGAATCAGGGACAACTGTGAATATTACACTAAGATTTCAGAGAATAATGTTCATTCCTCCTGGCCTAGCTCCTTATGGACCATAGACCACCTCTCTGAGGTAATACTGCTAGCTATGAGATGTTTATTAATAAAGAACCTGAATAGAAATAGAACCACATTCCTTAAAGGCATAGGCACACCTTTATGCCTCACAGGCATATCCTAAGGACCTGCATACTCTACTACAAGGCACACACAGAAAGGAAAATGGTCTTGAGAACCCTGGAATACTGAACTTGAAAAGACAGATTTGTCTCCTGCCCAGTTGAGCTGCCATGTTCTGAGAGATGCTATCACCATGTTGCATGATATCATTCGTATCCTCTGATGTGACCTTATGAGCATGCTTACCTTTGATGAAGGGGCAACCTTGAATTCCTAGAGGCCACATCTGAGTCCCTCCATGTGTCTCATAATAGATCCAGAATAAGATTGTTGTTCCCACTGACTCCAAGCCCTTAGTCTACCCCATGTCTTCCCATAACATATTGATTTCTATCTTAAAGCCCAGAGATGGCAAGAGAGATAGTAGAGTTGGTAACACACTTGCAGGAGGCCACTGAGCCAGGCTAAATCCCCCTGCATTGCATATGGTTCACCAAACCTGCCAACAATGATCCCGAGCACAGAGGCTGGAGCACATCCTGAAAATCACCAAAAAAAACCAACAACCATATTAAAAATCTTGAAGAGCAATTGGAATAATGAGGTTGCAGTTGAGAGAATTTGCTTTTCTATTTCAATAAAAATCTTAGGTATGAGAATGCTGGTAAGCTGCTTTTCTTTTCTGTAACAAAATGAAAACTTAATTTTCACCAGAACCTTTCATTCTATACCTCTGCTTTATGGAGAAATATGACACAATGGAGGACAAATTAAAAAAGACAATAAATGCTCACACACCCTCCATGACTGACTCCAAAATTTCTACAAGTGCCCTGTATTTATAGCCAGAAAGAGGGAGACAGAGAACAGCAGCTGCTTGCTGTTATTTCAAGAACTTCAGGCTTCTGACCAAAATAGTCTCTGAACTTTTGAAACTCTCATTCTAATAGTCTCGAGGAGGAGTGAACCAATATCCTAGAATTTGAGATGATATTTTTAGTCTTGAAATGAATTGTGCACTTTCCTCCCTCCCTTCCTCACGATTCCCTCATGCTGCATGCTGAATTGTGTTGTTTTACCCAAAGAGTGTCTCCTGTGACCAGAACCGTAAAAAAAAATTGGATCAAGACTTGATCCAAAATGATAAAGACGAAGAAAAGAAGACCTCAAAATATACATTAAAGAAGTTCCATGGAATCAAGACATAGTTAAATATGTTCATCAAATTAAAAATAAATAAGGAAGTGTATTTCTAAGCTTAATAAAAATGCTTATTAAAATAGATTTGCAGATGCTGTGGTCCATATGCATTGCCTATCTGTGTTCCCTATATGAATATATTAAGCTCAAAATGTTATATGCCATATGCACATATTCTTTTCTTTATTAAAGGCAGTTATAGGAATGGAATTAGGACGAATCACAGACAACTGAGTCCGTTGATTACTATCTTCAACCAGAAATGTTGGCATCATATTTTATTTTATTCTTTCCTATTCTAAACCTCCATATGTAGCCTGTCAGCAGACCTGCTTGTTCTGCTTTTAAACACACTTAAAATCTCCCCTCATGTCTATAGCTCCCTGTCATCTTATACATTCAACATCATCTTCTTACCTTTATTTATGAACCAGAGATGTCATCCAACTCATCACTTTCCTCTTCTGATAGTTTTATCCACTATCCCAAACCAATGAACCTGATGGGTACAAGTGCTGTTTTTGCCCTACACTCCTGATTTGTAGCAAGACACCGTAATTATTTTTTTTGCATTGTCCTCAACCCCTTTCACACTAGTTGCTGTGGGACTGTTGATTGAGGTTTCCCTCCTCTTTTGCTGGTGGTGCAATTATGATTTTTAGATGGTCAGATACTGACTCCAGAACTACAATCTGAACAAGAAGAGCAAGACTCTTGGAATGACTGAAGCAGATGCTTGGTTCTTTCTTGCTATTGAGATGCCTATGTTACGTGGGCCCAGCCTTTCTGAGAGCTGCTTGTTCAAGGTTTTATCATGTTGTATTTTTTGCATTTTATTTTACCAGAATTAATTTCTTCTAGTATGGACCTCCAAAACTCTAATTGATACAGTCTTTAAGATGTGATGAAGGAGTATAACTTCTCTCCCTAAAACTTCAATGGCTTCCCCATATACTTAAAATACAATTCAAATAGTAGAATAGACAGTCCTGGAAGTCTCCAGAATATGACTTTATGAGCACTTAGTAAACTTGTTTCACAGATCAAAAATTTGAGAGTCAGGTTCAGTTGGGGGGGGGTCAATAATTTGCACAATGAATACCACAACTATAAGTAGTAGAAGAGAATTTGAGAATCACTATTGCAAAATTATATAAGTCAAAGTTCTCCAAAATGGTGTATGTGGAGCTGGCTTACACTGTTATGGAAAGCAAGAACTTGCATGTTCTGCAGTCTGCAAATCTGTGAACCAACTAATGTCAATGCTGTGCTTCATGTCAAAGCCTGTTAAATATGAGGTTGATGATGCAATTTCTGCCCTGAATGCAAAATCCTGGGAACCCTGAGGGAGTAGGGAGAAATTGGATGCCTGAATCAATAAGAGAGCATTCACTGTCTTTTTGCTTTTTTTCTCTATTCTGACCTTTTCTATTCTGGTCACTGAAGAAGATATTCATCTTTATTCAGTCAATCAATTAAAAACCTATTGCTCCTAAAGATATTCTAAAAGATATCAAAAAGTAAGGTTTAGAATATTCCTAGGCACCCATTAACCCTATTATATATAAAACTAATAATCTTAAAAATGTCCCTTTTATTTCATATGCAATATATACTTTTAAAATATATCTCACTTACATGCTAGGACCAGAGCCCAGCAAATAACATTTAATTGTGTGCAAGGTAGAACATATTTTTTTAGGCACTCCAGGAAGCTTATGTATTTTTTTTTCTATCAAACTCAATGGGTGTCAAATGGTTCCCAAAGTCTAAATTCTAGCAAGTTTATCCTAATATCAAATTACTTGTTTAGTTTGTGTCACATCTTTGAGGATTCTATGTGAATATTTTTAATTACATGGAAAATTATGTTTGTGACAGAGTGATTATGGAGGAATTAGTTCAATATGGCACCATTTGGGAGTATAAAATAGGCATGGCAGAGATCTTGTTGCAGACCATCAAATATTTGTCCCTCAGAGTGAAAGGGCATTGTGAAATTCTCCCACACTTATAATCCCTAGTTTTCCTTTCTCAGATACATCATTTGCATAAAATTGTAAGAAGACTTTAGAGGAACCAGGGCTGGGAGCAAAGTGGGCCATGTCTCACTCGTTTTGCTTCTGCCAAATAATCTGTAAATTATAGTCCATTGCTGTTTTTTTCATTAATTGCACATATTCTTTTCACTTGGCTGCAAATTCCACCACTTTGGCCAAAAATGTGTACTTCTGCAACAACACAAAGTAAGCACTTTGAAAGGACAAGCAGTACAGAGAGAGTAGGTAATTATAACAAGAAAACCAAATGCAAGAAGAGAATAAAGCCCCCAAGATTGAAATGAGAGAAAAACGATAAAATAAGATGAAGTCACCTTGCAGTATGATAGTAGTCAGAAGAACAATAAGAGAGTTAAAAGCCGAATTTGCTCACTCCTCTTTTGTTCCTTCATACTTAACGGCTTTTGTGTCTTAGAGAGAGAGCACTCTTTTCTAGTATTCCTGGTCTCCACAGCCAGATGCAACACAGTACAACTTCTTCAACTTTTTTCTATTTTTCAGTAGAAATTTTTATGCAGTACTAGGTTTACAGACATATAAAATAAATAGAAATATACATAATTTAAGGATAATAAATCATAAATATTTTAAGTTACGTGACCATTTACAGGATTAAGGACCTAGGCAACAGAAACAACTTTTCTTGATAAATGCAGCATACACTCTGTCTTGTTATTTCTGGGAGCATGCAGAGGTGCCAGGTGCTACATTCCTTGTACTGAAAGTAGTCACTGTGCTACAGATGCTCTCACATGTACACTACATTGCCATCTTGACCCCACCTTATTTTCAGAAAACTGAGAATCTGAAACATGAGGGGTATCCCCCAAATTTTTACTGAGCAATTTGACAGAATCAGACATTCAGCTAAATTGTGTCTCCAAGGCTGATCTGACTTACGTCTGATTTCTGAATGCTGCTCTCTTCTTTCACTGAAATCTCCAGAGAAAGTTCTCGACCACCTAGGAAAAATGCTCAGGACATTCTTCCCGAGAAAATTTTCGATGATAGCTTTAAAGTCAATTAAACTCTTATTTGGTGTGTGTGTGTGTGTGTGTGTGTGTGTGTGTGTGTGTGTGTTGGGGGTGAGTGGGATTTGAGGTGAGAGGCATGATGAATTATTTTTTATCTAGATTTTTATGCATATTTCCTAATTTACAAACTCTAGATTGAAGGGGTAGGTTTCACTCCTCGTAAATTTATCATAATTATACAACTAGAAATAAATGTCTCATGATCACTCCTTTTTAAGATACAAAACAGAGTTAGTCACTGACCTCATTTTTTGCTCAAAGTCTGAGTGGAGTTCTCATGATTGATGGAATCATCTCAGCCATATTAAAAAGATTTATGGTTATTAAAGTTAAAGACAAATAATTTAATTTATAACTGGTCTATCCTAGTAGAAGTCTACCCTAGTATCTTATGTCTAACCATTTCTTTTAAACAATTTGAGTTGCTTAGTAGACTGGAAATGTTTTGCAGGACATTGCATCCCCCATATTTAATCACATAATTATATATGTATTTTAATGGAAAACTAATTTGCAAGTTCTAAACAATCAACTTCCCTGCTGGGTAAGGGTTTGGGAGTTGTTGAGCAGTTTTCCTTAACATAGTGCACTTTTCCAGAATGTCTCAGAACTCATTTCAGAGCCCTAGCAAAACAAATAGAAGAAAAATAAATTAGGAGAAACTACTCTTTATAAAGATAAGAAAAGAGAAAGATTAATGACATTTGAACTTTACAGATGCTAGTTTAGTCTTTAATGTTACTTAAAGCCAAAAGTTTGTGGCTGAACAAATGACTGCACACAGCATGGAAAGTGGGAATGTTAATGCAGTATGGACTTTTTAAGGAAAATTTTTCTGAGACAATATTGTTTTTATTAACACTCACTTTTTTTTTGACTCTGCTAAGGTCTTTCCTTCTTTAAAGTTCCTTCAAATATTCTAGGTTTGGGTTTGAAGAGAAAAATATAGCCACTGAAAATATTCTAATAAAGAATAAAGGTGATTTAATGTGGCAGTAAAACTTAGATACATATTAGATCAGAGAAAGAATTAGGAGGAGCCCTAATTCTTTGTTTATTATTATTTTATTACACCACCTTTAGACATACAGTGACAAGATGCCCATGCTTGAGTTTTGGTTCTACAGTATTTCAACACCCATCCCTCCACCTGTGCACATCTCCCATCACCAATGTCCCCACCTCACTCCCCTCCCCCAGCCCACCTCAATGGCGGGTTCTGTATCTCCTTTCTCTCTTTCTCTCTATCTCGTTCTCCTGCCTACCTTTCCTACACATTGTGGAATGTAGTATATTCTAGGACATGATTGGTTCCACTAGTTTGATGGATTTAGGGAGCCTCATGGTCAGCTGGGCTAGGGGACAGCTGAATACCAGCTCTCCCTGTTGCTTATGAGGCTCCACATACTATGACTGGTTGCCCCGGGCAGTTACTGCGCGGACACTGGGCTCCAGAACAAAATAGAGAAGGGAAAGGGTAGCCTCAGCTCCATGATGAATGCCTGGTGGCTTCCACTTCTGGGAACTGCCTACCTGGGCTTGAACTTGGCTACTCTGTTAATCTGGTCTTGAGATCAGTGTCTCTCCTGGGTGGGTTCTGATATGCTGCAGAGTCCAGACAGCAAAACATGGCTGCAATTGTGGTGGGCGAGTCTCATCTAGCTGCTTCCGGGTGCCCCCAGAGGTGATGGGTGAGGAGCCCTGATTCTTTGGAGCATCTTTGAAGTATCTGGATGATGAGCACAGAAACCAAAGTCCCAGCTTGGAATAGTGAAAGAGGGAGTATCCAAAGGTAAATACTATGATTGCCAAAGGTGCCAAAGGAAGCTTCTGTCTACAGCTTAGTTCTTCCACCTTGGTACCAATGTCTCAAAATTCTCTTGAATCCCACTCTGTTTCTACCATTTCCTCCATGGTCCAACCTTTCCTAGTGAACTCTGGAGACACTTCCCCTTTTTTCTTCAAAATTGAGTGGGTTTCTGTTTTTATTGAAAACTGCACATGGAAAAGGATGTTGTGTGAAATGATCCTTTCCAGCCCCATCCTCCCTTATCCCCACTGAATAGTAATTTAATGTGAGTGGTACCTTGTATGAGACTATTGGCCCTCAAATGTCTATCATACTGTTTCTCTTTTCCTTCAGTACTGGTCATTGTTTAGTGCATTTTTTCTGTCACTCAATCTAAAAACTATCTACTCTAGTTAATCTCTCATAGAATTCTGATTTTTCCTTCATAGGGCTTATTATAATTGTGAATCTATAATTGCAGCTTCTAATGTTGCTTGCTTCTTTCCATGTTGGAGTGCTCGTTTTCATAAGGGCAGGTACTAGATTTGCTCTATTTCTTCCACGTGTCTAATTCCTAGCACAAAACTCATAAAAACATGTTTCTTATATTCATGGCTTTAATTTTTATGAAATATTATGTGACTATTATTTATCATTTGCAAGTTATATGTATCAATATAAAATTAATTAGGTGAGAAAAACTACTGAACATGAATTATTTGCAATGCAGTTTTCTAGATAGCAAGGGAGGTACATGCAAATATTAAAACAAGTGTGGTTCATGTCCAGCTTTTAAATAAATTAGTCTTAAACATTTGGTTCCAACATAACCAACACCTGCACCCCCAGAAAAATCTTTTGCTTGTTTCTTACTTAAGTTTGATATAGCCTCTTTGTCACATAGGAAAAAATATGATATCTTGCATTTATATAGCTTATGCAATGTACAGAGTAGAAGGGCTTATATTAGCTTCTAAGTTTGGAAACAGGATATATGAGCTGAGACATTTGGAATCGGTCTCTGTAGTCAGAATTTCTGACCAACACAAATACTATTACCTAGGACATACAGAGGGGTGTAGGGGCTTTATAAAAAGCAGCTCCATGGTGCCAGGCTGCTAGGTACCAAAGCTACATAATACTATTTCAAACTTAGTTCAGTCAAATTTAGTTAGTACCTGGGGAGAAAGTGCAAGTGTGAATCTTTACTTGGTTTTGAATAACATAGAAATACTATAATTCCAAGTTCTTTTTTTCCCAGTAAGACAGGGAGCTTAGATAAAATTGTTCTCATTCAAATGTACTATCACAGCATCTACCCACCAGGTTAGATGTCTATCTAGTTAAGAGGGGATTTTAATTAAAGAACATAAAATTTAAATGGTTTGTAAAATGTCAACATGGTTTCCTATTTTGAGCCCAACACAGATGATAGAACAAGAGGGTATAAATGAAAATTAAAGAAAAACAAATTCAGAACAGATGTCAGGAAGTGTTTCGGATTTTTTTTTTCCATGCGGAGAATCATAAATGTGTGGAATAGCTTACCGGGAAAGATATTAAGGGAAAAAAGGATGCCATTAAATAAACAATTAGATTGCAAGTAGATTGCAAAAAAAAATGAGATGTGGTGAACCAAATGGTCTAATTCCTCTCCTGTATTTGGATGTTTTGGACAAAATGAAATATTTGGATATTCCTCAAACCTTAAATGTCTAGATCACGCAAAGGGAGCTCATAGATATTCCAATGCCTGTATTTCTATGCTTCAAATGTGAGCTTGTTGAGTGTCATCTTGAAGATTTTCACGTTGGAATTCTTCCATTGAAACACATGTGCTTCAGGAGAAACACGAAGTGTGAAAACATTAAGTTCCAAGTAACAAGAGACATGGCAACTGATAGACACTAAAATGATGGATTGATAAGACCAAAAACCTTAATAAAGCCTGTATTTTATCTTTAAATTTAATTTTACTGTTTTAAGAAATTATACTTATGATTGTTCATGCTGAAATAAGTAATATATTGACAAATTTTCCATTATGGAAAACGCCTTTCTGAAGGGTTAATAAATGGGCTCATCATATGTTCAATAATTTTGTTTTGTGTCCCATAGTGACTTTGTCAGGAAATCCAAAAATTGTAATATTCAATTTTCATCAACAAATTATAAAAATCAGTAATTTAGTTTACTATCTCTATTCTTTCTACTTCGGTCACATAAATGGGAAGATTAGCTGACCATCACATCTCTACACACAAATTTCTGAAAAATTTCTTTGGTATTTCCCATAAGTTTGTTTGAGGGAACACTGAAAGAATTGTAAATAATTAAAAATACATTGTTTGTATTCAAGAAAGAAAAAGATTATTATTTGATATTAGTCTCGTGCTGAAAAGATCCACTACTAAGTAGAAAACTGCACTCAGTATTTTTTGGGAGGGATTTTGGGATCTCACCCAGCAATGCTCAGGGGTTAATCCTGGCTCTGCACTCAGGTATTACTTCTGGCAGTGCTCAGGGGACTATATGGGATTCTGGGGTTGAATCTGGGTCATTTGTGAGCAAGGCAAGTACCCTACTCAATGTGCTATTGTTCCAGCTCTGAACAATAAGTATTTTTAATTATTCTCAACTCCTCTTTCAGTTTTTCTCAACTTTAAAGTAGTTCCTAGTACTCCAGATATTTGTCAGCATTTAACGTTGCCAGTATTCCAGATTTTGATCAGTCTAGTAGTGTATGGTAGTATATCATTTTAGTTTATATTATCTGATGACATATGATGTGAAGCATCTATTCATAGACAGTATGTCTTTGATGAGGTATGTTTTGATGTGTTACAAACTAGTTTTTATTTTCTGCAAATACTTTTACACAGCCTCTTGTCTTCTTTTATTTGTGATGTTGTCATTAAAATAACTTTTTTTTTAGTGTTTTGGACCACAACTGATAGTGCTTAGGACTTACTCCCACATCTGTGCTCAGAGATCATCCTTTTTGGTGCTGGCGGGGGTGGGGGAGAAGGTGTCATAAAGTGTGTCAGGAATCAACACATAATATCCAACTGCTGTAGAATCTCTCTAGGTCTATACTTTTGTGTGTTTGCTTGTTTTTGGACCACACCCCGGTGATATTCAGAGGTTAGTCCTGGCTATGTACTCAGGAACTCCTCCTCGTGGTGCTCAGGGAACCATATGTGATGCTGGGGATGGAACCTGGGTCAGCCACAGGCAAGGCAAGTGGCACATCCCCTATTTGATCCTTCTAGACCTTTCAGACCTATATTTTTAATTTTAATGACATCAGTTGGTTATTTTGTGGACTGTGCTTGTATCAAAAAGTCATCATAATGCCAAAGGATTGAAGAATTATTCTTATGTTAATGTTGATGAGTTATATGACTTCTGATTTTGTATATGTGTTTCATTCTGAGTTAATTTAGTTGACTTTTTGATGGCTATAACTAGATTTTTGTTTCTATTTTGGGGCAACACCAGACAGTACCAGAGCTTAATCCAGTCTCTGTGCTCAGAGATCATGCCTATGAGGTGGGTGGGTGATGCTAAGGGTAAGACATGACTTGTCAAAGATTGAAACTGGTCAACCAAGTACAAGGCAAATACCATACCTTACTGAATATTTTAAAAAGATTATGTCCAGCCATTTGATGACCTTTTACTGGAAAGACTGCGCTGTCTCCATTGTGTTTTCTAAACAATATTTTCTACACTGTTCTATTCATCTTTTTATGTCTCCTTTTACCTATACAGCATTCTAAGTATGGTTTTAGAGTATGTCATATACCAATAGTTATTCAATTTTGTTCTTATTCTTCAATATTTTAGTGATTATCCTGAGTCTTTTGTTCCATTTAAGCATTTAAATCATTTAAATAACAGCACAAAATAAGTTGCTTTAGGATTGATTTAAAACTCTATGGAAACTTGAAAAACATCCATTTGTTGACAAAGTTAAATATTCCAATCAATGAAGATTAACTATCTCTAAATTTATTTTATCCCCTTTATTTTGTTTGTCATATCTTTAGAGTTTTCTTAACATGGCCTTTGTACCTATTTAATCATATTTATGTTTCATTATTTTAGTGGAGTGTATTTTATTAATGCAATATTTATTAGGATATCATAATTTAAAAGCTATTAAGACAAGTTTTAGGCATAAAATCTTCCAACATCAAGTCCACCACCAGTGTCAATTCCCTCCACTAATCTCCCCAGGTTCATGAAATGCCCTCCAACCCAAGCCTTCCTTCTTGACAGCTCTATTTAAAGTTTGGTTCTTGGAGTTTAAATCTCACAATTTCAGTCTTGATTTCTTATAGCATATATGTATATTAGTCACTCAACAGGGCCCTTCTGGGGGAACCAGAGGATGGAGGCAGCCAGTTGGAGGACTTGGGAGGTCGTAGGATGTTGTGCATAGTACAAAGGCCACTTCCTCTGTACCCAGGGATGATGGCGAAAGACCACCTCTGGGAGCTCTTCAGAGAGAAGTTCCTTTAGTAGCAAGATGCATAAACTTCTATAGCTGTACATTCAGAGGAGAAGGAGAACAGTTGACACAAGTCCTTAACTGACATTTTTGGTATTTCCAGGAGTAGGGCTCAACATACATCAAAACATTGTGGCCAATGCTTTGCCATTTAATCAAGGTCTAGGGCTTTCCATTCTTTCTCCCCTTACTTTCACTGTCTGAGACTCTGGCTCAATGGGTTTGGCAGGTGACATAGAGAAACAAATATGTATTAGACTTTCGGTGATTCTCCTATGGTCCAGCTCTGGTCATTATATGTATATAATATATATATTTATATATTATAAATATATATATTTATATATAAATATATACTTATATATTTATATATATAAATATATAATATATATATATTATATATATATACATACATTGTGTATGTATGTAATGACCAGAGCTGGGCCGTGGGAGAATCCCGAAAGTCGAAAGTCTAATACATATTTGTTTTATATATATAAATATATATGTTTATATATATATACAACTTATGTATATATAATGTGGTGTATATATATTGTTGATGTCTCTCTCTCACACACACATACACACACAGACACACCTCTACATCATCAATGGTGCCCTTAGGTCCCTGCTCCTGTTACCTTCTGTCTTTCTCTCTGCCACTTTAATCTATGGTGTTAATTGGCCATTCAATTTTATAGATGAGTTTTCAATAACTCATGCAAGACCGGTGTGTTACAGAAAATTTCACTGGCTCTTATTTTTCTAAATATATTTTTACTTTCCTTCAAATCTAAATGAGAACTTTGCAGAGTAGTGGTCTCTGGGTGAAAGTTATTTTTATCAGTACTTTGCATATGTCATCTGAATCTTCCTTGTGTGATTTCATATGGTGATCTATTGTGATTTCTATGTTATTTTTCCTGTACTTGAAATTATTTTTCTCCTTTGATGTATTAAGTTATTTGTATTCTCTCTTGTTTGCATTTTGGTTACAATGTGTCTTCTATTTGAGTTTCTTGACTGTGCAGAAGCCTCCCTGCAGAGACTAAGTAAGTTCCCGTGTTTGTTTTTCCCCATCAATTGTTTTTCCTCTTTTTTGCTCTTCCTCTCCTCCTGGTATTCCTATAGTACAAAGATTATTCCTCTGATTATTATACATTAACTGTATTTTATTCTCTTCCATTCTTTCACTTTTCTTTTAACACTTCATTATTGCTGCTGGCTATATTTTGTCTTCTATTTCTAGCTTTCTGTTATATTATTTAGCTTCTTCAATTCTTTTTGCTTGGATTCTTTCATATTCTGAATCAATTCGTCTCTGAGTTAATTGAATTTATCTTCTAGTGATTGCCTACTTTCTATTTGTATTATATTTAAATTTTTAAATTCCACTAACTCACTGATGTTATATAGTAAAGAGATTGAATTTTTATAAAAAACATAAGAGTACTGTGATATAATTACTTATATTATTGCCTATTGTTTTCAGATATTTATTTTTAACCTTTAAGCAATTATTTATTTCTTGTTATTATAGATTACTAGCATGGTCAAAATAGCGTTTATGTTTATGTTAGATGTTGATGTACAATTTACTGTATCTCTTCATCTTGAAAATCCCCAAGAACCTCATCATTGTTCCCATGTCACCTCAAGTTCACATTTCATTTATCTTACAGACAGACATCCCTGATGCTTGGTAATTTGTGTTTTTTTTATTTAAGGCAAGATTTCAGCCTTGTATTCACTGTATCACTGTCTTCCCATTGTTCATCGATTTGCTCGAGTGGGCACTAGTAACATCTCCATTAGTCCTGTCACAAGCAAGTGTAACCCAAGGGCATCTACTTGCTCCAGGGACAGGAGGAGCCCAAAACAATTCTTCAGGTCATGGAACTGAGGTTCATAGTTGTTACTAGTTTTTGGCATAACTGGTATTTAAAACACTGGTAGCTTGCCAGGCTTTACCTTGTAGGTGGGATAGCCTCAGTAGAAGGCTCTCAACTCGAACATTTATTGATGAAACTTAAAGGGGGAAGATCGGGTTTTCTCTTAGATGGAGCTCTGAGAAACTATGGAGTCTGGATGTTAAGAATGACTGACTGCATGATGTGTGATTTGCTCTGGCTTCTTTCTAGGCTTACTGGTATCAGTTAAAACCTATCTAGAACTGTTTACTATGTATAACTGTGAAGAACTTGGGAAGAACCTTATGCTAAAATCAGCATCCTCTAAATATATTGCTCAGCCACTTTGCAGCCACGCGCCAAGGGATCTATGAGTCTGGCGTGGGTGGGTCTCTCTCTTCCGGGGCAATTGGCATGGAGGCATAGGAAAGAGTAGTGCCCTAAACTCCACTCCAAGTCCTGCCAATACAATATACCCTTGTATTAGTCTGTTGATTTTCTTATTTGTTGTATCTCTATATCACAGACAAGTGATATCATCTAGTATTTGTTCATCTTCTTTAACTTATTTATTTAACATCACCTTCTCTAGCATTTACTTTGCATATGATTAACATGACCTTCTTCAAGTACATTTACTCTGCATAAAATTGTAACAATTTACTTTTTTTTCTAGTGAGTGTATTCCATTGTATACAAATGTATTCAACTTTCTTATTTTTTTCATCTGTCATTGAATATTTGGGTGTTTGTATATAATGGTTATTTTACTAAGCACCACAATGATAATATCGACATATCTTGTCTATTTTTTTGTGTTTGAAGGTAGACAAAGAAATGGAATATCTTGTTTATTTGTGAGCTCTATTCTTGCTGTTTTGAGAAGTCTCTGTACTACTTTTCCTAGAGGCAGAAGAAATCCAACAGGAAATAAGGGTTTATATTTATTTTATTTTACATATAACAATACCTATTATGTATAATAGGTATTTTTATATGTGATAGGTATTTTATATCTATTATATAAACATACTAAAGCATGCATATCACATATAAAAGCATATATATGCATATATGTTTGCGTATATATGTGTATGTATATATAAATATATGTTTTTCTCACTGGTGTGATGTGAATCTCATTTTATTTATAGGCATTAAATATTCAACTCCAAAAGCACCACCACTGTAAACATCCTTCCACTTAGTGGTCCAAGGCTATTCACTTTATCTGCTTTGCACCTTAGCAAACACTGTAAAAGGTACTTAAATCACATATTTTTTTTTGGAATTCTGGGGTCCCACCCAGCATCACTCAGGGGTTACTCTTGGCTCTACACTCAGGAATTGCTCCTGATGGTGCTTGGGGAACAATATGGAATGCCAGGGCTCGGCCTGAGTTGGCTGTGATCAGCAAACATAATACCTGCTGTGCTGTAGCTCCAGCTCCACATTCTTATAAATGTTTACTTTTATGGTTTTAATGTACATATTTACCTCACCTTTAACTTGCAAAATATCTCAATATTGCAAAATAGCTAAGATCCTTCCTTGATCAATGCTCTTATGTTATTGCCAGTCTACCCCCTCATTCCTTCCCTCCCCTTCACTTCTGCTTTTTTGACATCCTAATTTCTATGATGTCGGGGAACTCTGCCCAGGTCCCTGACAGTGCCGGGAAGCGAGTTCCCTTCTACCTCCGGCCAGAGGGGAATGGATGAAGACGCAGGAATCCGATGCAGTTTTAAAAGGCTTTACTTATCACAGGTTCAGGCATACAAGTCAGCAATAGGAAAAACCCAGTGCTTAGGATTCCGGCTAGAACTCCAGACACGTGTAGGCCAAGATGGCGGCCACCACGTGTTAAGGCCCTGCAAAGAGGAGACAAAGACTAGACTCCCAAGAAGGGTACGAACTCACAAAGAGAGAGAAGAGAGAGACAGAGAGAGAGAGAGAGAGAGAGAGAGAGAGAGAGAGAGAGAGAGGAAGCAGGCTGGTTTTGTACCCCTGCTACTCAGACCTCCCACTATTATGGGAAGCAGGAAGAGTCAAATGCCCTTAGGTAATTTCTCCCAGCACCTCACCTAGGCTCTATTATATGCTAATGTTTTGAGCCAAGATCTGCCTAGAAATGCCTTTATAGGGTATAAAAGGGGGTTTCTGAGATGGCATGCCTCTGTACCAAGACTATACTAATGCGAGTTAAATATTTCTCCAAGCCTTCACAAGAATCTTGTCTACTTCATGGTAGTTTTGTACTTTAGTTGCCTTTTGAGTTATCAGGAGTCATGCTTGCTTGCTTGGAGGCTAACAGCATTTCTCTCTGGTCTAATTACTTAGAGATCCAACGTGGCCAGGAAAATATGCTGGTAAGATCTAGCTAGTCCCATGATGATTGTGGTAGCATGAGAGAATATTTATACCAGCCAGTACAGAATACATGGTCAGATAAACTGCCACATTTAGACTACCCCCTTATCTACGAAGTGATTTGCAGGGAGGCAATTCAGAGCAGATGCAGAGGCTCTTAGAGGAGTCCTGCAACACTATGATGCAGGGACAAGAGTTTAACAGCATTTGATATCTTCCATTCCTTTGACTGGTCACTCTATATACCACAGATAAGTCAGAGCATTTTGTATTTGTGCTTCTCTAACTGAAAGGAGAATTTTTAAGAGGGTGCTGTCACCTTTCTAGGTTGGAATACTACGGCCAATTAGAATTTGAATTATTTTTTATATAGGCAACCTAATCAAGAGACCTGGCCGGAAGTGGTGACGGGTAGACTGCACCCTCCTGGTTGACAGAGGGAGACTCCCAATCCCAAGCAATTTGAGAGAAGAGAACGGCAAAGGACCTGTGGTAAAGCCTTTAATATTGAGGTAAAACAGAACCATGTCTTGTTTCTTAAACATAACAATATACAACATTATTGCCATCAGCGCAACTATTGTATAGGAGTGTTTAAAGGACTTCTCTGGACATTATGTCCAGCACAATACAAGAAGCTTACAATTTGTTTCTGTCCCTCCACTTCAAACTCATTCTCAACCTCACAATTATAGCAACTCCTGGTTTAACAAACTTTTACGAAAGTATGAATTATCCAGGAAAAGAAAGCACATATCAAAAAAGTATAAAGGCTGATACTCTGTCAGATGAGGGTAATTAACTTTATCAAGAAATCTTTATTTGTCAGGTCAGGACCAGTTAGGGAAAGAAAGATCTACGTAAGTTGAAGGATATGGCTCAGGATTTTTTTCTACCTTCCAAGCATTTACAGCGCTTCTCAGAGACTGCAGTTTTAAATTTTGAGAGTTGATTTTGAGGGGAATGTTTTAAACATTGATTCTCACGTTATCATTCTCCTAATGCAGGCTGCCAGGATGCTCCATTCAGCTGTCGCAATCTGCTCATCCCGTTTATAAAGGGAAACTATTCTCAAATGAAATGCTCTCTCTTTCTCTCTCACTATCTTTTGCACCAATATATTCCACAAAGGAATAAAGGTGTCACATTTAGGTTCTTCTTATAATATAAAAATTATAGGCATTTTCTATAACGTTTTTAGATTATCAAACTCCAGGTTTTATAAAATCTTTGTATAGCTATAAAAAGAGATTTCCATTGAATGCCATTCATCTCTTCACATAATAATCTAATAATTTATTTTTAATATAGAACATTCTGTGAGTAGGTACTATGCTCAACTCTGAGGTCAGAGATGTGAGAAAATATATGGCTGCTGTTTTCATAAGATATGTGGTCAAAATGAGAAACACTTTCTTTATACATTGCACTAAGAAAACTATTTCAGTGAGGGAGAAATGAGAAAAATAGCAAGAACATGCTAATGCTCACTTTGAACTATCTCCTAAATTTAGCAAGACTGAGCAAAAAGGGACACAGAACAGATTTGAACTAATAACAATCACTTGTTAGTCATTTGTTCATAGTCACATATCTAATTCTTACAATAAAAAATTTTTGCAGCTATAATTTAGCCTCATTGCTGTGTTGTTGCAGGGGACAAGAACAATGTTACATAAGTCAGTTATCACAGTAGGTGACAATAAATGTTAATGATGTTTGTCCCTCCCTCCTTTGGTAAAAACTTAAAACATAATTTTGTATGCTTTTTCCTGCTTGTATTACATATTATCTTGGTACAATTATTTTATAGTGCTACCAAATGGCTAAATACCTTCAAAACATCAACGATTTCTGCAAAAAATTAGGTGACAAGAAATTAATGATTGAAATATTTAAGCAATTAAATGATATGAATCTTTGCCAGTGTGCATTTATGTAATTAAAAGGAATACATGATACAGTAAATCTCTCTACCTTTAAGTTTTGTTTACCTAGTTTATAAAAAGTATGTGTGTAGGAAGTTTACTATCCATGGAGATTATTATTGCTTTAGTTCTTCTTTTGGCACATTCACATACTTTGTTTATTCAAAACATTTTAATTGGTACTGAATATAACTTTACTAGTTTATATGCTTTGACCTGTGATTTGTGTTGTCCCCTTCTATTCAAAAGGGAGCATAGATCTATTTAGGTTTAAATAACACAAAGTCTGTCCTGGCAGTCTCATTTTTTTCCCTCAAATTGGCTTAATAATGAGAAATAAGCAGATGAAGAAAAGTCAGCAACAGGTGCCCTTAGATATTCCAAAGACAGAACAAAGGTGGGGTTTCTTTAGACTAAGAAAGTCTAAAGAACGCAGCTAAACTTAAGCTGCTGGAAGACATTAAGAGCAAGGTAGCATTTGCAAATTGTGTGTTCTTGTGTGGATATAATGCACACTCAGGGATGTTTAGGCTTTTATGGAATTTTTTGTGTCGTGTAAGGAATGTTGAATGCTATGTTACGGTTACCTCTGTGTAGATTATTTGCTGAGTAGGTTCTTCATGCTAGAACTGAGCATTAAATACAGGCAAAAAGATACACATGATAACCTCTAAATGTATGTATTACAATCCACAATGTGTAAGAAGGAGAGAGAGAGAGAAAGTGAAAGAGAGAAAAGAGATAAAGAACCTGCCAAAGAGGTAGGCTCAGGGAAGGGGGAGGGAATCGGAAACATTAGTGGTGGGAAATGGGCATTGGTGGAGGGATGGGTGCTGGAACACTGTATGACCAAAACCAAACAAGAACATCTTTGTAACTGTATATCTCATGGTAGTATAATAAAATATTAAAACAAAGAGCAAGGTAGCTTCTGGCATTCTGAATTTGCAGAGTGAGGCCAAAGGAGTAGGAATTAGTCAAAGTTAGAAGGGCTCTGGAAGTGAGGTGAGATTTCAGTTGACTCTGAGGAGTAGGGAAGGTCTAGTCCATAGTGACTCTGAGGAATAAAGATATCTACATCCAAGAAAAATCCCAGAGCTTGGACATTTGTCGCTTAAAGGGCCTCAGTGAGCACACATAACCAAAACAATCAAATTAGAAAATAGAGTTTTGAATTCTACTTTCCTCACTTTCACCAGGTGGAGCAGAAACAAAATCATAAAGAGATAATTGAGCAAAGCTTGCTGTTTCTACATTGAAAGACGCTCAGTCATGGTAAGGTCAGGCTGCAAAATGCAGGGAGTTGAAGGAGGTAAGGTTAGAAACACATAGAATAGACTGTCATGTATCTGAAAGTGAAATTAACGTCCACATAAGATGATCATAATAAAAACCATTCCTTCATCACTGATACAGTTTAAAGCTTCTGGAAAGGCATGAATTATTTTTAGAAAGTCAAATTCCTTGATTATTGTATTTGGTAAAGCTTAAGCCTATCATTGTAACATTAAGATCTTCACCAAACTCAGATTCTTCTTCATGAGGGGCCCAGCCACATAACCACAAAAACTTGGAAAATGAGACTGACTATACACTGGAAAACTTTTGCTCCAATTCGACTTACATGTTCACTTAAGATCTGTGGCCCTAATTTCATCTACTTTATAAAGAGAAAAGATATTGAATTTTTTTTCTTCATCCTTACCATTATTCATAAATTAATCTTGTGCAATTAATCAAAGTTCCACAAAAGAGTAAAGGAATAAAGGAAACAATTCCCACCAGTTTATCCTTGAGTCCCCAGTTAATCCCAACCACACTGCTCATAGTATCTAGAATACACACCAGTGCTGTTCGTTCTGAGGCTACATCTGATGTTGTGGTACAAGATTTCTTTTTTTCTTCTTTTTGGGTCATACCAGACAATGCACAGGGGGTTTTCCTCACTCTGCACTTAGGTATTGCTCCTGGTGGTGCTTGCGGGACCTAATGGGATGTCAGGAATCGAATCTGGGTCAGTCGTGTGCAAGATGATTACTCTACCCACTGTGCTATCACTCCAGTCCAAGATTTCTGAATTTGACACATTTATCACAATAAGCATAAAATAAATGCATTATACTTACTGTTTATAAATTAGGGATATGGCAGGGAAAGAGCAGAAACCTATAGAAAGAATGATAAAAATGTTTTTTCTCCAACCAACTGAGTTCTTTGATATCTTTGATATATTAAGGAGTTTAGGGGACAACAATTGCATACTTGAAGTTTAGGTTTTAAAAACAAAGCAATTTCTAGGCTACTCGTTATTTACCAAAATTGGGTCATAACATGGCTTGGGTTTATAGCTTACTCTGTCTCTCTGCTCAGGAATCATTTCTGAAAGTTCTGGGGACCATATTCAGTGCCTGAAGTAAAACCAGTGTTGGTTACTGAAAAGGCAAGTGCCTTACCCTCAATAAAATTTTTTTATGGAAATAAATTATATCTGTTAAATTTTATTATCAGAGAAAAATCTAATTTTTTATATTCTGGTATCCCCAATTTAATAATTAATAATAATTAATAGGCATGCAAAGAATACATAGGTAATGAATAAATGAACTAATAGGTATGCAATGAATAAATACATACAAATGCAAATCTAATTTCTATCAGTCTTCACAACAGGTAAGAACTCGGAATAAGACTCTAAGACTTAGTGTCCTTGGATAACTTCCTAATATCATACAGCTAGTTGAGTACAAAGGCTGATTTCATTCCAACTGTAGCCAGTTTCAAAGTGAATGTTCTTAACCACTGAATTGTACCATGACTCACATAGAGGAAAGCTTGGGGGCAAGACTTCTTTGAATAAATCTCCAAATGATGTCTTGTCATTTAAAAAAACAGTGTGATCTTAATTGCAAACATTTATCAGATGCTTAGTACTGTCAGAGTTCCATCATTCTTACAGTCCATTTCCTTAATGAGAAAACCTATCTTAATGCCTGTCAATAGAGAGAATTTTGGCTGCTGGCTATCAGACTTGCATTATCTCCATTGGTGATAATTGCAAAATAAGAGGAAGGTGGTATTATCACTGGGGAAGACAAATTATGTTAACAGACAAAAGGTTGTTTTTTATAATGGAATCTGAAAAGGTTCAAAAAAAGTAAAGATGACTTCTGAGATTCTGAAAATTCACACTGCATGGTTATGTTACTCAAAAGGTACAGGAGCTGGAGCTAACCCAATGAGATTTGATAACATCTGCTGGAAAATGAATTTACATGGAGAAATTGAGAAAATATAAATAAGATTAAATGTAAAAACTCATTCAAAAATGTAAAAATTTTATAAACTATTTATTGAAAATGATGGCATTACTTAGGAGCCAAAAGGAAATAATTCTTACATATGAGATAGCAAATTTGTTGAGACTATTAATGGGGAACAGGTTAAATCAAAATGAATGGTACCAAATGTGTTCATAATTCCTAGCTAAACAAGTTGAATAACAAGCTTCTTGTTGAAGAAAGAAAAAAAAGAAGGAAAGGGACAAAGAAGGGAGAAAAGAAGGAAGGAAGAAAGGGAGTGAGGGAGGGAGAGAGGGAAAAAGGGAAGAAAAAAGGATGCAAGGAAGGAAGGGAAGGAGGAAGGAAGGGAGGGAGGAAGAGAGGGAAGAAAGGGAAGAAAAAATCCTTAAAACTATCAATGGAGGAGGGACAGTGATGACAGAAAATTAATTTCCAAACGTCATGGTTATTCACTGAAGACATATGTCATTAATACTGACTGCTTTGTAGTAACTGCCTTTGCTATATTGTTTAATTTTCTTGAGGTATAAGTGTTGAAGGACCGTGTTCGAGGACATGCTCTGGTGGGGTCCTGGTCACGGCTGCCCAGCTCTTCTGCATCTTGCCTGGAGCTATCTCCTGCAGGTCACATTGTAGATAGAGGAAGGAGAAGACAGTTTGTATCTGTGATTCTCTATGTGGAGGAATGTTCTTACCTTGAATTCTATGTTACCTGGTACAAGTAGTTCCTCTAATATTCCCACAGATCCCTCCGTGAGACTGGACAATTCTACCAGAGATTTCCTAGCCACATTTGGATCCTCCTTTAAATAAAATAGTCCTAAATAAATCAGAGAGGAATGCTGTTACCTCCTGGAAGCTAGCATGGCTATCAATAATTCTAAAGGCTAGTACCCAGAACAACCCTGAAGTAAAGATAAGGATCTCTTGGAAGTTTGGAGAAATATATATCTGGCTGTAGAATATTCATTGTATAGATATAACACCTTTCCCATATATTAATCCTGAGATACAGTTCATCTCAAGTGTCCTTTCTCTACAAGTGAAAGAGATTGTAGAGATTCCTTTCTCTACAAGTGCCTGCAGGAAGGCTTGTAAGGTTGATCTTGGCTAGGGCAAATTAGCATTTGAATGGTCTGGTGCAGGTGAGCTAGTTTAGGGATGCACACCTGGGAATGTGAAAGATTTCTGGCCCCTACTGAGGTCCGTCCTTCTGGGCAGCAGGGGCAAAAGGGATATAAAAGAAGATTCCTTCCTCTCTCTCTTGCTAGCATGACTACCTTCCTCTCTCTGCCACTCATCATCTCCCTATCTGCCAGCCATCTGGGTTGGCTCTTGGAACAGAGCACATGGTTCGGGTGCAGTGGTCATCTTGGCCAAACATGCTAATCTAAGAATGTGGTCTGGGTCCATCTAGGAATTGGAAGGTTGGGATTTTCCTCACCTTGAATTCTAATGCCAGAACTTATGTGAGTAAAAGCTTTATGGAACTTTGCTGCATTCTCAAGTCTTTATCCAGCTGCCAGTCCCTAGTTCTCTTGGGGCAGAAGGGTGTTCGCTCCTGCTCCTCGATATTGTTAGAAAATGCAGCTGTGCTCAGCAGCAGCAGTGGCATTTTCTGATGATATAGCATAGATTTTTACATTTTTAAATAACAAATGGCATTAAATGTATTTTTTATGTAAATATCACCACTATCCATCTTCAGAACTATTTTATTTTACTCTGTCCCTATAAACATGAGCTTCCTAATCTATCTCCCATAGCTCCAGGTAACCATCATTCTAAATCCTCTCCGTAAAAATTGAAATACTGAAGTTATTTCATGTTAGTGAGATCATACTATAGTGATGCCTTTGAGTTGGGTTTAGTTTACTTATCATAAAGTCTTAGTCTGTCTACTTTAACACATACAATAACTTTCCTCTTTAAGGTAGTATAGTATGAGTCTGCAGATACATACTATACATACTATACAGTATAGTATCTATTGTATGTACTTTACTTATTTATTAATTCATAAACATTTTTATATATTGTGAATGGGACTGATATAAATATTACTCTACAATTAAGTTTTTGAATTCCCACTTTCAAATTCTTTTGTGTATATAGCTAGATCATATGGTAATGCAACAGTAAACTGTTTAATGAATGCTATTCTATTTTCTAAAGTGTCTGAAACATCTTATATTTCCACCAGAAAATAACCATATTTGCTTCTTTAGCATGTAAAATTGTTAAGGATTTGAAAAATTTTGCTTATCTTCCTATTTGTGTTTTTCTCACAGGGATTCGATCATAACCCTTAAACTATGGATTCTTCTGGATATGTGATAGTCAAGAGGAAATTTTGGTACTATTTCTTTGACAGGATAAATACATTCTTGTTGCACAGCACCTATAATTTTTTAAAACATGTTTTCATCTGATTTTTATAGTATATTAAAATATTATTACTCTCATTAAGTTTAATATTATAGGCAAGTTATCTGAGGCTAAATAGATAATGTGTCTTGCCATATATTATGAGTAGGGTGTGAAATGTAACAGATCTGTGCTAACTCTGCCACTTAAATTTAGACAAAGACAGTGATGTTTTGCTAAGGTAATTTTGATATGTGTTTGGGGTCCAGAGTTGAATCAGCTGGAGATATATGTCAGAAAGCCCAATTCTTCATCAACAGGATCATCTCCACGTATTATATGCAGTCATTTATATTCACTTAATAAAATATGGGTATAATTTTTGTACAACAATTGTTTATCCCTCCTTGAAAACAAAAGCCAACTGCTAGCACAGATGATGAAAATGAAGAAAAATAGTACAAGCTAAGACACTTAGGATTTTTCTCCACAATATAAAAATGAGTAGTTTAAAGAGAGAAATGAATTTAGCAATGGCTCTGATCTGAGGAATGAACAAGTTCACCAATCTTTCCCTACAGAAATGAGAAAAAGACATTTGTGAAAGTGTTGTAATGATCCAGCCAGTAAAAAAAATTGCTCATCAAGTGAGAGATAAGACTTAAGTGAAAACTGAAAAGGGGGGGTTAATGTGTAGAGTGAGAATATGCACAGGAAACACAAGACTTATGATGGAAATGGGACTCGGGCAGAAAGCCCAGATCCTGTACAAACATTTCTATGAAGCAACAGATGGGGAAGGCTCTCGTGTGGCTCCTCAACCAACCTTTGCTGTGAGTAAATTTGAGGGAAGGTTTGAAGAAGCACTTTTCTTTTCTCTCTTGGAGTATATGAATTAAGTAGGAGAAATTACATCAATACATCTTTTGGTTGATTAATGATTTTTTCTTTCCTACATCAAAGTTATTCTAAAAGGGCAATGTATATTAAGTAGAGCAAGACTCTAGTCATTTTTTTAAAAACCCCTATAGTGATAAAAATGTCTTTATGAAGGCAGAAAATCAGTAAGGGATTTGAATCCTAAAACAATCTTTGGGTTATCAGAATGTGGTAAGCTCTATGGTTGACCTAAGTTGGCTTTTTTTATTTCTCAGACAATAAGAGTTTTAGAAATCAAGGACGAGGGCTTCCTGGACACATAATCTGAAAGTAGAAAAAATTCATGTGGGATCAGTTACTTTTGTATAAGGCAACTGCTTTATAAGGTGGAATTTGATTTCTAAAGGTTTTCAGATTCTTCATTATGGGGCGACAGAAACAAAAAATAATCACATTAGTGATTGGGTTGCACTTCAAATACAAATCAACTTGAGTCAAAAGTTATGAAGATGAGCTGGGACAGACATTTCCCCCCAAAATTTGATATCAGATAAGTATGGAGCTCCTCTTCACCCCCTCTACCCACCCTTTCTCTCCTGCTGGGTATGGTAGGGACTAAGTAAAATAATATAGCCATCTAAGGACATTGTATATAATAGAGCAAACTCCAATAATGCGATGAGCTCCATTTTGATTTTATATGTTTGAAAGATATTTTCTATCAATACTATTCACAATTTAATTACAATAATTAACATAGTTTTCCAATATTATTTTTGCATTTGATTATATGCCTAAAAATGTTGCAGCTGTGTTTACCTATGTGCCTTTTGTCTTAGACTTCATTTAAAATGAGAAATAAATATCATTTTTATATATAGCTTTCCACTTGCTTTGTGAACTATTTTCATAATACCCCAATTTAGCCGCATATATCCTCTGCTGTGCTCAGATTTCTCCAATTAGGGCAAGAGTGGGACAGAAATCAGGGGACAGCATCAGTTCTCTGGCCCTGCAGCGATGTTTCCAAGTGCTAGGAAAATAAATATATTTTTCTTCATAAAAACAATGTAGATAATTTGTAGTCATATTTGGCTACTCATAGCTTTGCAGGCAAAATGGAACAAACAAAAACCTTTTTGGCTACTCTACCTCAGAGGGAGGGAAAAAGAAACTGAATTGCTGACCAGAAGCCAATTTTGTCTTGACTGCTCAAAAAAAAAAAAAAAAAAGAGAGAGAGAGAAAAGAAAAGAAAGAAAAAAATTTAAAAGACCACATGGTACAATTAAATAGCAGTATACTGCTTCTCGATTTAGAGTCCGGGTTTGGGCTGAAGTGAGTTGGTTCTTGATCATAGTAGGGGAGAAGTAAGGATCACACCTGTCAGTTCAATGTACTCTCTATACCTAGACTGCAGGTGTAAGTTCCTACAACCTCTAACATAAATCAGAGTCCTGAATACAAACAAATGACTGTGCCTAGTAGAGGCATACATGGGGAAATTTTGAATATATTAATTGCTGACTCAATTGATTATTTTAGTGAAGGTATAAAAGACTATTATAAGTGAAAACAATGCCAATCACACCCTTGTGAAACATACCTAAATAATAAATCTGCTAGGAAATATGGTTATTGAAGTATTTTTAGGTTTGTTTAGAGTTTGGAAAAGTACAATATATTTACCATGGGGAATCACAGACAATTTTAGTTAAAACTGTTACAGAAGAGGAAGCAGAAACTAGAAATGATTGCAGAATGTGTGCAGGATGAAATAAAGAAGGAAACATGGGATGGGCAAGAAGCTGGGAAGATGACAGGAACTTTAGTGTTCACATGTGAGCACGCACACACACATGTGACATGTATACACATACACACACAAGCTTGAGGTCATAGGCACCCTGAAGATGGTGGCTGGCTCCTTGAAGTAAGCATTTTGAACCAGCAATACCACGTATTTTTTTACTGCACGTTCTAGTGTTCCTTAGTTTAATAGTATGAAAACCCTCCCAAGATTAAAGCCCAAGATTAAATCATTGTGGAGGGAATATGATCTTTACTAGACATTCTGGGAAAATTGAGGTATAGCCACAATCTTTAAGTTAAGAGAAAGGATGGATCCAGAATTTGATATTTAAGGTTCATATGTGTATGCTGATATTTGAAGTATACTGTAATCTCTAAGCTCTGTGACTCTGGGCATGTATGCTATACTGCCTTTACAGATTTCAAAATCTTGGTGAAAATTCCAATCATACAGGCTATTGTGACACTAGCAAAGTAGACAATTCAACACGATAACTCAGATACTGTAAATAGTAGCTCTATTAGTTAGAATTGTTCATTGAAGAAGCCCACATCCTGAGACTTAAGTCATGAGAGAGTCATCCATTTATTCAAATATCTGGAACACTGGTTATGAACTAAAGTGGCTGGGAATCATTTTGAGTATTATGTAAAGATTTGAGAGAAAATGTTTATGGACAGTTTTGCAAGTGGGAGGGTTAATATTGAACACTGGATTAGACACTGTCCGCCTAGCATATTTTTTACATAACAAGAAAATATTTGAACTGACTTTGAAAAAGACCTGAATCTGTGTGGTGTTTCAAAGTCTTCCTGAAGGAAAAGAAAAGAATCTTTAATAATTCACTTTTTTTGGGGGAGAATAAAATGAAATATTACTATTTAACAAGAAAGAAAAACATTTTACCCTTCTCAGCTACATTGAAAAATAAAGAAAATAGACTAGCAGAGTTGGGAGGGGCTGCAAGTTAAGTGTAGCTGGAGCCTAAGGCTCAGTAGGGCGTGCCACCCAATAGCAGTTTTCAAATGAACATTAAGTTTCCAATCTGGACTATTTCAAATAATAGTACAGTGAATAGTATACGTTTTTACAACAAGCAGTTCCTTATGAGTGGTTCTAAAGGCAGAATTGCTGATTCAACACTTTTAAATTGATAGATATAATTAAATTAACTGAAAATGCTTTACAATTTACAGCATCTAACACTGCATGAATAATCTGATCATTTGGTGTCTTTTTGCTTTTATTCTGTGATCATTTTGTCAATTTTAAAAATGATAATGCTGGGGCTAGAGAGCTAGTACAGTGGGTAGGGCGTTTGCCTCGTATGTCGCCCATCAGGTTTGATCCCTGGCATCCCATATGGGCCCCGAGCACTGCCAGGAGTAATTCCTGAGCCAATAGCCAGGAACAACCTCTGAGCATTGCTGGGTGTGACCCAAAAAAAACGAAAAGAAAAAAAAAAGAGAGAGAATACTGTCTTCTTCATTTGAATTTATGGACATAGGAAGATAGAGTTTTTTTTTTATATTCCTATTATCCATTTGGTTTCTTCATCTTTAATATTTCTTTTTCGTATTCTTTTCCCACTATTTTAAATTTACTATATTGTTTCCTTATTCTTCATATACACTTATACTTTTTAGATATTTTTTTAAATTTTTTAGTATACCACCGTGAGACATACAATTACAAAGGTGTTCACAATTGGTTCTTGGTAATACAGTAATCCAGCACCCATCCCTCCACCAGTGCCCCATTTCCACCACCATTGTACCCCACCCCCCCCCCACCCCCAGGCTACCTCAACAGCAGGTAGCCCTGTTTTCTCTCTCTCTCTCTCTCTCTCTCTCTCTCTCTCTCTCTGTCTCTCTCTCTCTCTGCATCTCTCTCCCTCTTGTTTTACACATTGTGGCTAGCCCTGCAGGTATTTAGAGTTTAAAAATTAAGCCTCTTTGTGTATATTCAATGGTGAGTTTTAGTCTGCCATTACCATTTCACACATTTAGTAAAACACTGGTATCTATTTATATCCTATTAATGAATGCAGTCATTCTATATCTGTCCTTTTCCTTCTGACTAATTTCACTCAGCATGATGATCTCCATGTCCATCCATTTGCAGGTAAATTTCATAATTTCATCTTTTCTGACAGCTGCATAGTATTCCATAGTGTAGATGAACCACAGTTTCTTTAGCCAGTCCTCTGTTCTTGGGCATTTAGGTTGTTTCCAGATTCTAGCTATAGTGAATAGCGCAGAGATGAATAAAGAAGTACAGATAGTGTTTTTGCTATGTGTTTTTCGGTCTCTCAGGTATATTCCCAGGAGTGCTATTGCTGGATCAAATGGGAGCTCAATGTCTAGTTTTCGGAGGAATGCCCAAATTGTTTTCCAAAAGGGGCTGGACCAGTCGGCACTCCCACCGGCAGTGGATGAGAGTCCCTTTTTCCCCATATCCACGCCAGCACCGGTTGTTCTTGCTATTTTGGATGTGTGCCAGTCTCTGTGGTGTGAGATGGTACCTCATTGTTGTTTTGATTTGCATCTCCCTGATGATTAAAGATGAAGAGCACTTTTTCATATGCCTTTTGGCCATTCGAATTTCTTCTTTTTGGAAGCTTCTGTTCATTTCTTCTCCCCATTTTTTGATGGGGTTGGCTGTTTTTTTCTTGTGAAGGGCTACTAGTGCCTGATATATCCTGGATATTAACCCCTTGTCAGACGGATATTGGGTGAATATACTTTCCCCACTCTGTGGATTGTCTTTGTATCTTGGTCACCGTTTCTTTTGAGGTGCAGAAGCTTTTCAATTTTATATAATCCCATTTGCTTATCTTTGCTTCCATTTGCTTGGTCAGTGGTGTTTAAAGATACTTTTAGTTTCGATGTCGTAGAGTGTTTCTCCCTATGTTTTCTTCGATGGACCTTATAGATTCATGTCTGATGTTGAGATCTAGAATCCATTTTGATCTGACTTTTGTGCATGGCGTTAGAAGGAGGTCTAAGTTCATTTTTTTACATGTAGTTGCCCAGTTTTCCCAGCACCATTTGTTGAAGAGGCTTTCTTTGCTCCACTTAATATTTTTTGCTCCTTTATCGAAGATTAAGTGGTTTATATTTGAGAGTGTGTTTCAGGATATTCAGTTTTATTCCATAGGTCTACGGGTCTGTCTCTATACCAATACCACACTGTCTTAATTACAACTGCTCTGTAGTAGAGCTTGAGGTTGTGAAAGTGATACCTCCCATCCTCTTTTTTCCAAGGATTGCTTTAGCTATTCGGGGCTATAGGAATTCAGGAATTTGTCCATTTCTTCTAGGTTCTCTTGTTTTGTGGCATAAAGGCTCTCATATTAATCTCTGATGATCTTTTGAATTTCTTTGATTTCTGTTGTGATGTCCCCATTTTCATTTCTGATTCTATTTATTTGGGTTCTCTCTTTTCCTTTTCTTACAAGTCTTGCAAGTGGTTTGTCAATCTTGTTTATTTTTTCAAAGAACCATCTTTTGGTTTCGTTGATCTTCTTGATGGTTTTTTGACATTCCATCTCATGGATTTCTTCTCTAAGTTTTATTATTTCTTTCTTTCTGCTTGGGTTGGGTTCCTTTTGTTGATCACTCTCTAAGATCTTAAGTTGTGAGGTCAGACTGTTTGTGATGACCTTTTCTTCTTTCTGATGAATGCTTGAAGAGCTATGAACTTGCCTCTGAACACTGCTTTTGCTGTATCCCACAAGTTCTGGTAATTCGTGTCTTCAGTCTCATTTGTTTCCAAGAATCTTTGGATTTCCTCTTTGATTTCTTTTATGACTTGCTGGTTGTTCAGCAGTGATCTGTTTAGTTTCCAGGTACTTGGTATTGGTCTTAGTTTTGTGTACAATTAACTCCTATTTTCAGTGCCTCATGGTCTGAAATAATAGTTGGCACAATTTCTATCTTCTTGATTTTATGGAGGTATGATTTATGGATCAGCATGTGATCTATTTTGGCGTATGTTCCATGTGCACTGGAGAAGTAAGTGTATTCAGCTTTTTGGGGATGAAATGCCCTGTATATGTCTACCAGCCCTCTTTCTTCCATCTCTTCTTTAAGGGCCAGTATTCCCTTGGTAAGTTTCAATCTTGTTGATCTATCCAGGGTTGATAGAGCAGTGTTGAAGTTTCCAACTACAATTGTGTTGCTGTCAATGTCTTCTTTGAAGTCTATTAGTAGTTGTTTTAGGTATTTTGCTGGCCCCTCGTTGGGTGGATATATGTTTAATATCGTGATTTCTTCCTGATATATGCATCCCTTGACTATTAAGAAGTGACCTTCATTGTCCCTTTTGACTTTCTTTAGCCTGAAGTCTATGTTGTCAGATACCAGTATGGCTACCCCAGCCCCTTTGGATGGGTTGTTTGAGTGAAGGATTGTTTTACAGCCTTTTATTTTGAGCCTGTCTTTGCTCCAATTGTTCAGGTGTGTTTCTTGAAGGCAGCAGAATGTCGGATTCAATTTTTTGATCCATTGTGCCACTCTGTGTCTCTTAACTGGTGCATTAGGCCATTGACATTGAGAGAGATTATTGTCATGGGATTTTGTGCCATCTTTCTGTATAGGTTGGTTGTTCTTTTGGGTTATGTCTCGATCTTATAGAAGATCTTTCAGTCCTTCTTTTAAGGTTGGTTTTGATTTTACAAAGTTCCTAAGCTGTTGTTTATCCAAGAAGTTGTATATCTGTCCTTCAAATCTGAGTGAGAGTTTAGCTGGATAAAGAATTCTTGCTGAAGGTCAAGTGAAACATATATCAGGAGGTCCTGTCAAAGGTGGAAATTATCACAAACGTGTGGGATTCAGAGGCTAGGTAAGACAGAAATGGAACAGTGTGCTAACAATTGTTGAGGGTACTAATGCCAACCTAGAACTGAGCATTAAATAGAGGCAAAAAGATACACATGACAACCCTTTAATGTATGTTCTGTAATCCATGGTCTGGAGGGGAAGGAAAAGAGAAAGAGAGAGAAATGGAAAGAAATCAAGAACCTGCCATGGAGCAGGGCTGGGGGAGGGGAGGGAACCGGATACGTTGGTGGTGGGAGATGGGCACTGGTGGCGGGATGGGTGCTGCAACACTGTTTGACCAAAACCCAAATATGAACTTTTAATTGTATATCTTTGTAATTTTAAAAATAAAAAAATTTAAAAAAAAAAAGAATTCTTTCTGAGGCATTAATTTCATTAAGTTTTTTTTTTACTATATCCCACCACTGCCTTCGGGCTTGGAGGGTGTCTTCTGAGAAGTCTGCTGAAAGTCGAATGGATGCTCCTTTGTATACAATTTCCTTCTTTGATCTTGCTGCCTGAAGAATTCTGTCTCTGTCTATGGCATCCATTACTTTGACTAGGATGTGTCTTGGGGGTCTTTCTATTGGGGTCTCTTCTTGCTGGTACGTGTCGGGCTTCTTGGATCTGGATGCCTTCATCCTTTAACTCAGGGAACTTTTCAGCCAGGATGTTTTTAACTGTTTTAATTTCCTTGGGGTTATTTCCTGTCCCTCTGGGACTCCGATAATTCTTATGTTGTTCTGCCTGGCTTCATCCCATTGTTCTCTGTTCCGTTGCTGATCCATTTTCCAGTCTTTTTCCATTTATGTAGATCTCTGAGTGCTTTCTGCAGCTCATCTTCAGTCTCACTAATTCTCTCTTCCGCTGCTGTCATCCTACTGTTGAGAACCCCTATTGTGTTTTTCATTTCATCTACTGAGTTTTTAAGCTATGATATTTCTATTTGCATGGTTCTCATTTCTGCTCCCATTTCCTCCCGGTAATTTATTGACTGCCCTTTCAACTGCTTCGTTTATGTTCTCCTGTATTTTATTGGATATCTGCTCCATTTTTTCATTGAGCTCCTTAAGCATCCTACCAATTTCTTCTCTAAATTCATTGTCAGAGAGATCATGCACATCTGCATTCTTTTTGAGTCTTCAGGGTTGATTCCTTCATCTGTTCTTCAAACTGGGGATCTGCGTTGTTTCCCCCATGGTGTTGTGGTGCTCAGAGATAGATTCCTCTAGTGTACTGTTTCTTTTTTTCTTGAGGGTATTACCTTCCCTTGGTGTTGGATTTCCTAGTATTTGTATTAATAAGTGGCCGTGTGAGCGGCCGCCTGCCAGCCGCACACCCCAGGGAGAGTACCTGAGACAGACACAGGCGGTGTGAGAGTTCAAAATGTCCGTTTACTTCTGCTTCCGCTCGGACTTCTGGGGTTTGTAGTTCTACCTTCTGCCAAGGCCTGGGGCTCTACTACGACCCCAGGTGCCCGCCCGGCCAGCCGCACACCCCAGGGAGAGTACCTGAGGCGGACACAGGCCTTTTTTAGATATTTTGGCTATGCATCATATTTATTTTTGTTTGTTTACATGTGTGTATACATGAATAGGAGTAGAACAAAACGTTTCTAAAATTCCCCTGGAGCACAGAGCTAGGAGTAATCTCTGGGCACAGCCTATCGTAGCTCAAAAAAAGTTTTCTAAAACTCAAGAATTTAATTGAATTGAAGTAAGCCAGAAGGACGAGGGCAAACACAGGATCATCTAACTTTAATATATAGAACAACTGAATGAAAATTGTAACGTAGCAAAGGGGAATTCCTAGTGCATCCTTGACCCAGAGTATAGGGAGAAGAAGGAGGAGAGGGAAAGAAATTGAAAAGGGAAGGATGATGAGAAAAGTGAGTAACAGGGAATGGACTGGGAGTCTTATATTTGTGATGTGGGACAGTGATAGTGCTGTACATCCAAAACACAAACTCAACAACACTGAAAACATGAGATCTAAACTACAATTACTCAACTTTGAAACATGCCTGTCAAGGTGGTGGATGGAGTAGAAGGGAGGGAGAAAGAAAATATTGGGGAACAGAAGTTGACAATGGTGGAGGGGATTGGTACTTGAATATGCCTAAGACTCAACTATTAAAAACTGCAAATCACAGTTCTTTTTTTTTTTTTGGGGTCACACCCGGCAATGCTCAAGGGTTTCTCCTGGCTCTGCACTCAGGAACCACTCCTGGCAGTGCTTGGGGACCATATGGGATGCCGGGGATCAAACCTAAGCCGGCACAGACCGGCCACGTGCAAGGCAAGTGCCCTACCCGCTGGACTATCGCTCCAGCCCAAATCACAGTTCTTTAATTAAAAAAATCTTCCTCTTTAATATGTTCTTATCCTTAAGAAAAAATAATCAATGCCTTATATGATCACGTCTGCCATTGTTTTCTATAATATCATAATTTGGTGCCTTGCATAAAAATACTTCTACCAAAGTATATTTAACTTTGGCTACTATATTTTCTTTTACTCTTTTCTTATAATTCCAACAGAATTTTTCAGTATTATGTAGCTATTTTAATAAAATTTTTCTCAACACTTTATTTTTCTTATTTTATTTAACATGGTTTTGAAATTTTCCTTGTTGCATCTTTTCCATATAGAAGTTGGGATAGGTCTTGTATACATCATATCCAAAATCTCTGTAACCACACAAGAACATTTTTCTTCTCCCATCTGTACCAATGCAGTTGAAAGATGACTTGGGATTTGTTTTGCAGAACTGATGCTGATTGTGATCTGGCCTATTACAATGGCACAAAGGAGACTTCTGACCTTTATTATAGTCAAAGTGCTGAGGATGGGACTTTGGGAGTTTCACCTCTCAAATGGAGTAGCTTTTAAGAGATACAATTGGCTGGAATCAGCATGAGGGTCCTTTGTTTCATAGCTTCTGGGCAGAGCCTCTGCATCTTGCCTGGAGTTACCTCCTGCAGGCCTCTTTGTAGATAGGAGCAGAAAAACAGTTTAAATCTGTTACTCTATGTGGCAGTGTTAGCTGGCATAAATATTATCTCTCATGCACCACAATCATTTGTGGGACTGGACAGATCTTAACAGTATTTTTACCAAGCTATGTTGGATCTCTAAGTATAATATAGTTATAATTAGATCAGAGAGAAATACTGTTTGCCTCAAAGCAAGCAAGTGTGGCTCTCTAATAAGTCTAAAGGCTAATATCCAAAAAACTATGTAGTAAAGACAAGGATCTTGTGAAGGCTTGGAGAAATATATACCTTGCTGTAGAAGCGTCCATGTTACAGATCCAAGTACTTCCGCCACTCTGTATAGGGCCTGCAGGGAAACCTCTAGGGCAGATCTTTTCTGGGGCAATATTAACATTTCAGTGGGACTAGGTGAGGTCCTGGGAGAAGCCAACCTGAAGAATTGACCTCAACTGCTATCCATTGATGTGGGCAGGTCAGGACTGTAAAGATATAAAACCAGTATCCTCTCCTCTCTCTCTACCCACCCTGCTCTCTGCCTCCTCTCTCCTTTCTGTTCTCTGCTCTGTTTGTCCTAAGCACATGGTAATGGCCATCTTGGCCTTGGATTCAAACCTACATGCTGCAAGGGCACAACCAGGAATCTAAAGTCTGGGGTTTTCTTATTATTGTATTGTATGCCAGAACAAGTGAGAGTAAAGCCTTTTAAACTTTGCTGGATCTTGCTCTTTTGGATATGTGCCAGTCTCTGTGGTGTGAGATGATATCTCATTGTTTTGATTTGCATCCAAAAGAGCAAAAACAACAAGTGCTAGTGTGGATGGGGGGTGGGGAGAAGGGGGACTCTCATCTTTTGTTGGTGGGAATGTCGACTAGTACAGTCTTTGTGGAAAGCAATATGGACATTCCTACAAAACTAGAAATTGAGCTCCCATTTGACCCAGCCATACCACACCTGAGAATATACCCTGGGAAGCCAAAAACACACAACAGAAACACCATCTGCACTTTTATCTTCATAGCAGCACTATTCACAATAGCCAGTGTCTGGAAACAACCAATGTGGTTGAGAACTGATGACTGGATAAAGAAACTTTGGTACATGTACACAATGGAATACTATGCATCTGTTAGGGAAAATGAAGTTCTGAAATTTTCCTATAAATGGATGGACATATAAAGGATCATGTTGAGTGAAATTAGCTAGAGGAAAAAGACAGATATAGAATGACTGCATTTATTTGCGTTTATATATATATATATATATATGTATATATGTATATATGTATATTATAATATCAATATCCAAGGTAAGGCGAAACATGGATCAGGAGGTCTTGTCAAAGGTGGAAATTACCACAAATGTGTGGGATCAGAGGTAGGTAAGACAGAGCATGGAACAGTGTGCTAAAAATTGTCGAAAGTGCTAATACCAGCATGGTCTCTCTCCCCGCTCATGAGAGCAAACCCTTGGAGTAATGTTGGACTGGGCCAGAGGCTGACCGAGCCCCTTACCGGGAGGTCAGATCCATGGGTTGCTTCCACATGGGGCTGGCTGAGCAGTGCAGCTGTGAGTCTGAAGTGAATGGGTCTAGATCTCTTCCGGGGTTGCAAATTAGCTGAGTCTGATGTGGGTGGATATCTCTTCCAGGGCAACTGGCATGGAGGCTGAGGAAAGGGCAGGGCCCAAAACTCCGCTCCTAGTCCAATCAGCATAGTCTCTCCCCGCTCATGAGAGCAAACCCTTGGAGCAAGCTTGGACTCGGCCAGGGGCTGGCCGAGCCCCTTACCTGGAGGTTAGCTCCATGGGTTACTTCCACATGAGGCCTGACTCGGAGTGGAGTTTTGGGCCCTGCCCTTTCCTCCGCCTCCATGCCAGTTGCCCTGGAAGAGAGATTCACCCACGCCAGACTCAGCTAATTTGCAACCCCGGGAAGAGATCCAGACCCATCCACTTCAGACCCACAGCTGCGCTGTTCGACCAGCCCCATGTGGAAGCAACCCATGGAGCTGACCTCCCAGTAAGGGGCTCAGCCAGCCCCTGGCCGAGTCCAACATTGCTCCAAGGGTTTGCTCTCATGAGGTGGGGAGAGACCATGCTGGCTGGACTCAGAGTGGAGTTTTGGGCCCTGCCCTTTCCTCCACCTCCATGCCAGTTGCCTCGGAAGAGAGGGACCCACCATGCCAGACTCACAAGTCCCTTGGCAAGCAGCTGCAAAGCGGCCATGCAATATTTTTAGAGGATGCTGATTTTAGCATAAGGTTCTTCCCAAGTTCATTCACATTTACACTTAGTAAATAGTTCTAGACAGGTTTTAACTGATACCAGTAAGCCTAGTAAGAAGTCAGAGCAAACCACACATCATGCAGTCAGTCATTCTCAACATCCAGACTCCATAGTTCCTCAGAGCTCCATCCAAGAGAAAACCTCTGATCTTCCCCCTTTAAATTTCATCAGTGAATGCTCAAGTTGATAGCCTTCTACTGAGACTATACCACCTACACTGTAAAGCCTGGCAAGCTATCTGTGTTTTAATTCCCAGTTATGCCGAAAACTAGTAACTATTATGGACCTCAGTTCCATGAGCTGAAGAATGGTTTCAGGCTCCTCCTGTCCCTGGAGCAAGTAGATGCCCTTGGGTTACACTTGCTTGTGACAGGACTAATGGAGATGTTACTAGTGCTCACTAGAGCAAATTGATGAACAATGGGAAGACAGTGATACAGTGCTAATACCAACTGAGAACTGAGCATTAACTACAGGCAAAAAGATAAACATGATAACCTCTAATGTATTATTTTAATCCACAATCTGTAAAGGAAGGAAGAGAGAAAGAGAGAGAGAGAGAGAAAAGAGAAAAAGAGAAAGATAAAAAACCTGCCATAGAGGCAGACTAGGGAGAAGGGAGGGAATCGGGGACATTAGTGGTGGGAAATGGGCATTGGTGGAGGAATGGGTGCTGGAAAACTGTATTATCGAAACCCAAATATGAACATCTTTGTAATTGTATATCTCATGGTATTATAATAAAATATTAAAAAAGAATGAAATTAGGCCAGATTAGCCCATAACCTACCGGGGGGAGGGGTTGATTATCAATAACATTGCCATGATGTGCTTTAATGGTCAATATAATTAGTGCCTGCTGAGGGAGCAGGCATGGGTATTGGGGGGTAGGTGGGAAATGATGGTATTTGGTGGTGGAAACACACTGGTAGTGGGAGTGGTGTTGAAGTTTGAACCTTTCTAACAACTGCATTATGAAAAACTTTTTACTTTATAAATTGCGATGTTTCAATAAAAAATAGACACAGGTTTCTTTGGGTATATTAAAATATTCTGGAATTATAAAAAAAGAACACAAGTAGGAGGAAGCTTACACTGGTGGTGGTGGGATTCGGGTTGAAATATGATATGCTAAAACTGAGTTATCAATAGCCTTATAAACAACTTTTAATTAAATTAAAAGTTAAATAAAATTTTAAAAAAGCAGGAAAAAAGTTCCTACTATACTGAGTTTTCCTATTTGTAATTCCCATATATAAATTTTGTTATCAGATATAATTAAATAATAAAACCATTATCTTATGCAAAAATATAAACTTTCTTGGATTCTTGTGTCTTTATCTGTCAATAGGCTGCCTATCTTCTGGAGCAGAAGGCATCCTTACCCTTCTCCCGGATTTTGTTGGGGAACCCAGCATTCTCCAATAGTCCTGCATACCCAGACAGGACTTGAGGGTTTAGGAGTCCAGTTTCCCTCCAGATTCAATATGTTCTATTATTACACCAAGCAACAGTATTTTCCAATCCAGATATTGAAGAAACTGTTTTCTTCACTGTCTTGTGTTCTTGGACTTTATTTTTTAATTAATTTTTTTAAACTCTTTAAAAATTTAATGATGATTTCCAAAGCACATAATTGTAACACTACACCCATCACCATGTATACACTTGCCACCATATAAAAACAGAATAGCAACAAAACCAAACCAGATTAGATGTGTAGGGTAATCCAAAAATTGACTGAGTTTAATTATTTTCTGAAATCAAAACCCAGAAATGAAAGAACAATGGACACCTAAGTTTAGTGAGTTATTTTTTATGCCATTGCTATGCAAACCAATGAATATATGTCTGCAATAAAAAGCAAATAACATGATTATAACTATTTTTATGCTTTCACAAAAAATATTTTATTTTAAGTTTATTTATTACATTTAAAATTATAAAAAGTATCTTATTTGAAAACTCAAATTATATTCGAATATATTTTATCCAGCTACTAAAGATCTTTAGCTACACAGAATAGTGCACGCTGCTCAGTTTATTTTATCTTCATTGTATTCACTTGTATCACTTGTCTTCCTGTTGATGGTTAATTTGCTAGAGTGGGCACCAGTTGTTGCATGCCAGTGTAGTACAAGGGCATCTGCTTGCTTCAGGAACACAAAGGGCCTCAAACCATTCGTCCAAGTCATGGGAATGAGGTTTATAATTGTTACTGGTTTTTGGCATACCAAATACAACACAGGTAGCTTGCCAGGCTCTGCCATACGGGTGGGATATTCTTGATAGTAGGCTCTCAGTTCATGCATTTACTGGAGAGAAATCGGCTTTTCTCTTGGGTGAAGCTCTGACGAGTTGTGGAGTCTGAATGTTGAAAATGGCTGCCCTCGTGGTGCAGGGGTTCCTCTGGCTTCTTGCCAGGCTCTATTGGGATGGTGGGCTAGGACTAGAACTTGTCTTCCCTCCCGGATGCCTTACTATCAGCTGAGCAAAGAGACAGCTGGTAACAGCTCTTCCCTGTGTATCTGTGTCTCTGGTTAAAGCATACCTTGCTTGAAATAGGCTTCGCTGTAGGGTGGAACTCTGAAAAGCTGGCTTGAGATTGGCTTTTCTCTTTGGTGGAACTCTGATGAGCTGTGGAGTCTGGATGTTGAAAATGATTGCCCTCAGGGTGTTGGCGTTCCTCTGGCTTCTTGCAAGGCTTGTTTTAGATGGTCAGGGGATAGAACCTGCCTTCCCTCCCAGATGCCTCATGATCAGCTGAGCACAGGAGAGGCTGGTAGCAGCTCTGCCCCCCTTGTAACTGTGTCTCAATTTTCTGGGACTAAAACCTTGAAAAATTCAGATGGGAAGACTATGCATAGTATATTAAATATGATGTACATGTTACATATTATAGAGCACAAACCAGACAATTCTGCTCTCTGAACCTGTCAGTCTACTGTCTGTGTCCATATAGCACAGGTGAACTCCAGCCAAGTACAGCCTCGTGTGTGTGCTGACTGCTCAGCAAAGGATGTGGGCTCCCACAAGCACAGCATCAAAAGGTGTGGCAACAGTATGAGCAGTAAGTGAGAACCCTGGTAAGTTTTGAAAGGACTCCTAGTGAGCACTGCAAATAGAATGTGCATGAGCACCATGACTAAAGATTGCAACTCTTGGAGAGTACTGAAACCAAATATCTGAGCACTCCAGTCCTGTCTGAGAATACTTTTGTTCCCTGGCAATATCAGGGAACAGAATGCTACTTTTCCCCAAAGGGTCAGAGACCAGAAATAGATGAAGATTCGCAAATCCAGCAAAGTCCCAAAAGGCTTTTGCTCACACAAATTCTCTCATTACAATCCAAGGACAGGAAAACTCCAAACTTTTAGATTCTAGCCAGACCTAGGCATCCTCAAGCCAAGATGGCTGTGGCCCCTAGAACCATGCTCTTGGGCAAGAACAGCAAGCAGGCAGTAAGGGATACAAATGGTCAGAGAACCTAGCCTGCAGCAGTTTCTTTTCAATCTGGCCCAGGTATGCTGAACAAGAGACTCTCAGACATGGGGCAGAGCTGCTCCTTGCTCTCCCTGTGCCCAGCTGCTCGTGAGGCACCCAGGAGGCATGGCTGGTTCTAGCCCTGGCC